>SZYD01000825.1:0-78650 GCA_009363875.1 Mikania micrantha | reverse complement strand
AAAAAAAGTAATTTACAAATTAATAAACATTTTGTTTTTATTTTAGGGATAATATCATATATACTCTTTTAAACATCAAAATTACATATATCCCCAATGTTAACTAAATTTAAAAATTACAAATTATCCTCATGTTCCAAAATTGCCCATAAGTAAGGGGAATATGTAAATTGGTTTTATATTTAGTTCATTAAGGGTAAAATGAAATGCATATTTTTTTTTTAATGAAATGAATAAATATATAATATATTTGGTTTAGAAAGGGGAATATATGATTTAATTTTATGATTGGGTAAATATGTAATAAATGGTTTTAGCAGGGGTATATGTAATTGACCTTTTTATATGTAGTTTCAATCCAACTCGTCGGTTTTTGTTTATTGTTCGTGTAAACAATCACTTTAACAGACAAATTAATATAGTCCTTCAGAAACCTCTTCATTGTGTATTTTTGTCATGGTAGTCGCGTGAGAATTTGTGTGCCCAGGACAGACAGAAAAAAAGTCCTCTTAGCGAATTCAAATACTAAGGTGGAGGTGTTAAAAAACCAAAAAACCGTTAATATATTAAAAATCGAAACATTATTCGTAACTGAAAAATTGAACCTAATTCTGAATTCGGTTTTCGTTTTGGTTCTAGCTGTATCCAAACTCCAAATTCAGTTTTCCGTTCGGTACACTAACATATATGAATTTTGGTTTTTAGTTCTTTTTTTTTTTTATATTTTGGGTTGTTTTGTTAACGATTAAATCGAATTCAAATTTAAATTTGTAATTGTCACACCTCGAGCCGGCGGGGTTGGATCGAAGTCCCCGTCGGGCGGAAGGTTCTCGGGGCGCGATATCGTGAGTGATCATCGTGATGATCAGATTGTTTACATAGCATCAATGTTAAGAATAACTAAAGCACAATAGCATCAAACTAGGATTACAAAGTTAAATTACAGTTGACCATGTTTAGTAATTTAACTAAATAAACCTATCAGAAGAATCACATGTATCTATCTTGTATCTGTACAAGATATCAAAAGTGATTTGCTTTGTAACAAAATCTGTGCTTTCCAAAAGTCTACTAGTTCCTCTATCAGAGTATCCTAGTATGCATTCCTGAAGTCTGATCCTATTCCTGCGCATCACCTGAGAAAGCATGTAAGAAAAATAAAGTCAACACAATGGTTGGTGAGTTCATGTAATTTTAGTATTTGTAAAATAGCTTTTGCAAACATTTTAGATAAAACCCTAACCTCATTAACAACATCTGTATCATCCAACTCGTATGTATATATATAGGGCATACCCCTGAGTCGAGCCTACGACCCCCGCCAGACGCCGTCCCACCACATACTAAGTCACATAGGACATTGTTGTTAATGATAATTAGGCATTTTACCTACCATTTGATTCATTATTCATCATAGCTTTGGTTTACTGTTTCAAGTTTACAAGTCGATAGCATCCGTATGTATTAGCTTCAATATCAGTTTAACAAGCATTATGTTTAAAAGTTTATGATATCAACCCAAAAGTGTTCATGTTTCCCTAGGTAACAAACATAATCTCATTAACACTACCTGTATCATCCAACTCGTATGCTTATATATAGGGCATACCCCTGAGTCGAGCCTACGACCGGCCCAGACGCCGTCCCACCACATACTAAGTCGCATGGGACATTGCTGTTAATGATAATTAAGCGTCTTACCTGCCCTTTTTCACGCGCAAAGTAGCATCTGAGTATTAAGTTTATGAGGCACCATTATGGACAGCTGAACACCCTAAGGAGTTCAGCATCCATCTATAACGGTCCTAAGTATAACTCGTGACGTGCTATGATAGAGAACCCTCAAGCTGACACAAGGTCAACTAGAAGAATCCAAATCATTCTAGTCACTTGTCATAACCATGGAAGAATCAAGAAGAACACTGAATGACTAGTAGGGTTTGACTCCTAGGTCAACACGTGGCGGCCAATCAGTCTGTCTTACATGATCCTGACAACGAAGAACACTGATGACTAGTAGGGGTTGACACCTAGGTCAACCGCGGCAGCCAACAGTCGGTCTTACGGTGTCCGACAAAGAAGAACACTGATGACTAGTAGGGGTTGACACCTAGGTCAACACGCGACGGCCAATCAGTCTGTCTTACAATGTCCGATAGTTTAAGCATACAAGTCTAAAACATTCACATAGTTTCACTGATGACTAGTAGGGCTTGACCAATGTCAAGACGCGGCAGTCAATCAGTCTGTTGTCTGAGCATTTCAAGCATATCAAGTATATCAAGCATTCATGTTTTCCAAGCATATCAAGTATATCAAGCATTCATTTTTTCAAGCCTTCCAAGTATATCAAGCATTCAAGTGTTTTAAGTATTTCACGCATATAAGTCTTCATAGCCTTTAAGCGAGTAAGTCTTTCTAAGCATATAAGTTTTCGTTTTAAGTTTAACCAAATAGATATAAGTGTAAAACAAATTAACATCTAGATTCAGAGTATAAGATCTTAGCTTTTAAAATAATTGTTTAAATAATTAGTATTTAGAATATGTACTTATAATATTAGTTTCGAAACGATTGTATCAAGTATAAGCGTTTAGTGTAAGTGTTTCGAAGCCTTAGCATCGAATATGTAGTTTATGCATAGAGTTTGTAACACAAGCATTTAGTCTAAAGTTTAAGAGTGTAGTTTATAGCGCAATCATCGAGCGTATAGTTTAAGTCCAAAGTTTCAT
This sequence comes from Mikania micrantha, assembly GCA_009363875.1. Lineage (NCBI taxonomy): Eukaryota > Viridiplantae > Streptophyta > Magnoliopsida > Asterales > Asteraceae > Mikania > Mikania micrantha. The sequence continues at coordinate 75,918 of SZYD01000825.1, read as the reverse complement.
AGCATAAGTATCAAGCATGAAGTCTAAGTATCATGTTTTTGTAATAGGCGTCATGCATAAAGATTAAGCATCATGAATAAGTATAAAAGCATTCGTTTAAAACATTTCAATATTTGTGTAAAAAGTTCAACATGCTTCTCAGTCCCGAGGTAAAACAAATATGTTTAAAAAAGGACAAATGAACTCACCTTGTTGTTGTAGTGGTTAACTAAGACTCAAAAATGCACGCGCTCACTGTTGTCGTACTGATGTTATATTCACAGTCCTGTGTTTGATTAAACATTATTTGAGTTATGATCCCTTATTTGATTGTTCTTTTTGAAATCTGAGTTGTTAACTGAGTTGGTGTAGTGAAAATGACTCATTCTTGTGATTTTCATAAGAATGGCTCATACTAATGAGTTTTCACCCGAATGAGTCATTCTCCCGAATGAGTCATTCTCCCGAATGAGTCCCAAATGAGCCAGTCGCCGAATGAGTCTCCCGAATGAGTCTCCCGAATGAGTCATTCGCCCGAATGAGTCATTCGCCCGAATGAGTCACCCGAATGGCTCATTCTCCCGGCTCATACTCTCCACCCATTCTCCCGACTCATACTCCCGACTCATACTCCTGACTCATACTCCCGAATCATACTCCCGACTCATACTCTCGACTCATACTCCGGCCATTCGCCCGAATGGCTCATTCTCGTGGGCCATTCGCCGGAACGGGTTTTCAGCCATGGGAGAAGATGATTTCGAGGTATAGTCGTATATATAGTCGTTTTGAGTGGGTTTAGATGGGTAAACTCATTTAGAAGGTGTATGGGTCGAAAAAAGGGTGTTTTAAACAGACTAAAATTTCGTTTTTGTCGGGTTTGTAGAAAACCCTAAAAACGAAACTTCTCTCTAAGATTTCGAGACTTTGAGATGGAGATAGGGCCGATCCTTGGTACCTTTGTGTAGGGAATGTCGAGAGCTTCGATTTGGCGAAAGAATGAGGTGATTTGGTTGAGTTTTGAGTGAGTTATGGTAGAGAGAAGGTAGAGAGAGAGGGTGGCCGGATTAGGTTTTTTTAGAGAGAGAGAGAAGGGTGTTTTATGAAGAAGATGAACTCATTGAGGGTTTTTTATACCCCGAGTGAGTTCGGGTTCATTTTGTTTGCTCGGTTCGCGTTTCCTTCGTGTTTCCGGAACGTAACGCGCGTATTATTACGACTTTAAATAAAAATTAGTTTTAGTTTACGTTCCGAAGGCTGTGATTCCAAATAAATCTTTAAAATTTATCTGTCTTAAATTATTTATCGTAATTATTTTGAGCGTTTCGTTAACTCGCGTCACTATTTCGCGTATTTTTACGTAATATAATTAAAATAATTTATTTTACGCGTATTCACTAAAATAGTTTCCGTTTAATTTAAATCTGATGAGTTTCAAAATTGTAAAACAGGAAATATTATATTTCCTTAATTTTATTATCGTTCGTGCTGTTTTCGTTTTCATTTTGTCAGAAAACGTCACTTACGCGCATTTTCGTACAGAGCACTAACTGTACGAACACGATCGTACGTTTCACTTTCTGATTTTGTTTTCTACTTTCCAGTCATCATTTCAGATCGTTAAACTTTCAGATCTATTCGTACAGATCGTCACCTGTACGAATAATTCGTCGGTTTAGCATTCTGTAACAACAACTGTCATAGCTTTGTTCTGTTTATCCTCGCATACGTTTATACATGCTAGCATCAAATCAAGTATCTGTGTGTCAGGTTTGTGGTGTCTGATATGTTTCTGACTGTTAAACCATCAGGTTTTAAATCAGATTTCAAACAATCGCATCATAGTTTCATGTTAAGCCACATGTGTAAATAGTATCAACATAGTTTCACGTAATGTGTACCTGAGTTACTGTGCACTTTACTGTGCAAATTACTGTTCCGGTGACGGTTCCTGTACAGATGTTACAGTTATCTTATTGATAATGTATAAGATTGAATAAATGTTTATAAATGTTTCTTTTTAGTTCTCTTCGCCGTATTAATTCTTATTTGAATGAATATATATATGTATATTAAAATTTTTGTGCTCCCTTAAAAAATGGGCCTGGGATAGGGATCGGGTTTGCCCTCCCCCCGCCCGCCCGCCCGCCCGCCCATGATTTTTGTTATTAATACAATTATGTTTTTCAAATTTGTTTTATATTTCATTCGATCGTCAATGTTCAAACTTCAAATGATCATTAAAGCAAATGCACATAATTATAAGTTTTGAAAAAAAAATAGGCATTCCTGGGTTGGAACCAGGTACAAAAGCGTCCAAGTCCATAACCGGGTGGGACGAGGTCGGCTACGGATCCGTATCCCATTTTTTATTTTTTTCATTTCTATTAATAAAAATATTAATTTTTAATCATAATATTTTTTCATGTGTTCATGACATCCATAGTTTAATTTGTGTTATATTTAACTTTTTTAACATGGCTTTTAAAATCCATAATAAATTCTTTGCAAAAATATTTCATATTTTATCTTTGTTACATAAATTTATGTAATATTATCCTAGTACCCATTAATTTAGAATACACTTCAAGGTGTAAGCTTCTTATGAGGTAATGCTAAATATTATAACATGCGTGTATCATTCAACAAAAAATATATAAAGTTGCGGCAATACATGCATCTTAAGGGTCTAATATCTAAATGTGTTATATTGACGTCTTTCAAGAAACATGAATATATGATACCATATGACTTGTATTGTACTGTAAGTTGTCACACCAAATTCGATTATGTCCCTCTTGATACATAATATGAATCGTATGACATCATACATTAAATTATATAACAATTACAATATTTTAATAAATTTATAATATCTAAAACTATGATATTATGATTACAATTTATAATACATACTAAAAAGGCATTTTAATTGCAGTTCACTTTATTGAAGTTTTAGTTTCTTTTAATAAATTGATCGAATAATTCGATATTTGAAACTCGATTTGTGAAAACTATAATTTTCTAACAAATTATAGCTTAAATACATAAAATTATCACAAAAAGTTATTAAACACACTAATTTTCTATCAGATTATAGATTAAATACATAAAATTTATCACAAAAATTAATTAGAAAATAAACATGAAAGGTTGAAATTTATATGAAATGAATACGAGTATACCGTATACGACTGAACATTTATGGATTAGATACTTGAAGTAGAGGTGGCCAATGGACCCGGACCCGGAACCGGGAATCGGGACCGGAACAGGAACCGGTCGTACCCGAACCGGTGGGTACGGGCGGTTCCTGATTTTCAGAGAAACTGGAACCGGAAAACCTGGAACCAGTTCCACCCTCAAACCGGCCAAACCTGAACCGGAACCGGCCAAAACCCAAACCAGAATCTGCAAAAAACCGGTTGGAACCGGTCAAAACCCAGAACCGGAACCTGTTCTTGACTTTGTTAACCGTAACCGGTTCCGGTTAAAAATAAAAACCCGATTTGGCCACCTCTAACTTGAAGCCCGCCGTTAAAAAAAAAAAAAAAAAGGATACTTGAAGCCCAAAGGGTCCAACATAAAAGTTTTATCAAAATATGCGACTTTTAAAGTCCAAATAAATTTAACCATTATGTCTTGTAATTTCAGGCCCTAATTTATTCGACAAACCCAATATGCCTAAAAAATGTGAACTTACGTAAATCGGTAAATATGTAAAATCGTAAATTACATTTGGTTGATAAAAAAGTGATGCTCTCTCAAGGATATTCTATCAAACGAAGGAATTTGGATGTTTATATTGTCATTTGTATTCAAATTTTATTGAAAATTAAAAAAACAATTAAGAATGTACCGTATGATATATGACAATATAATTATTTATTATCTTGTTAACAAAAAAAATCAATAATGTACTGTGCGTGTGTATATATTTGTTAACAATCCACGTAATTATCAACAAAATAAAAGTTAACTGACTATTATTATGATTATTAATATCGAATGCTGTTATGATTATTTAACTATTATATTTTCTTACAATAAATAATTAAATGCATGTAGTATTTTCTAATCATAATCAGAGTAGATTGCATAATTTAGTTTTTTTTTTTTTTTTTTGTTAGAAATTACTTTCTGATTGTAAAACTACATTTTTCATTATTTACTTACTCATATTACTATTACTATTATATTATTATTGTTATTATTATTAATTATTTTATTAAAATTTCTGCTTCATGTCCCGTCAAGGCGTCAACCAAATACATAGCACATGGTATTTCTTCTAATATAAATAAGTTAAATTTCAAATCCTTTGACAAAATTTAATGTATCATGAGTAGGGGTGTTCATCGGGTCGGATAACGAGTTATTCGGGTTTTTCGAGCTAGAAAATTTTTTTGGTCTATTTTAACCCGACCCAAAATTCAAAATATATTATCCGACCCGAAAAACCCGAATTGTTCATCCGAATAACCCTGTTTTTTCCTGGTTTTTGGGATATCTGACCCGAAAAAACCAATTTCTGCATATTCGAAACCCGACCCGAATCTAAAATCATATTATCCGACCCGAATAATCTGAAAAACCCGAAATAGATTTCGGATACGGTTTTTTGGGGTTTAGGATACGATTCGGATTTCGAATTTTTTCGAGTTTCGGATATTTTGAACACCCCTAATCATGAGAACAGAAGTTTTCACTATATATATAAAGTGTGTCGAGGCCTCAATTGGTGACATTTGATTAATATGTATATAAATAAATAATCGCACATAAACTGTCTCTTTTTACTTTAGAATCCAAAACATGCATTTTTTTATTATCTTAATTTCAAAGTCAAACAAAAACTTAAAATAAATATCGTGAAGCTAGCTTCTTTGAAGTACATGTATTAGCATTTATTCATATGAACTTATATAAGTTGGTGGTTGTTTTTTAAGATGTAAAATATCTGCAGTCGACGGACCATATCTGCAGACATCTGTAGGAAAAGAGAATGGGCCAAAGTCTGCAGTCTGTAAGAAGAAGAGTGTTTGTTTTTTAACGTTTGTTGGCTCTTAAAATAAATTGATGATGGTGTACAGTGGGAGGTGATGGGGGTGACCGGCAGTGGTGGCCGGAGGGGGTGGGCGGCGGGGATGGCCGGAGGGGATGGGCGGCGGTGGTTGCCAGCTGTGGTGGGTGGTGGTATGTAGTCTCTGCAAACCTTAGAAGATCTTAGAAGTGGTTGGTCCACATCTGCACCAAGAAGACCTCACGCAGACGTTTTTTAGTGAAACGTCTTCGAAAAAACAAACAGCCTGCAGAGGTCAACGTCTTCGCATGGTGTGCGCGATGCAGACAAACGGGGCTGCGTAGACATTTTATAAAAAAGAAAACAAGGCCTAAATGCTGAAGGTTAACATTTACATCTATCGAGTCTAGGCTTTATTTATCAAACATCAATTTATTTATATTATTTTCTTTAGAACTAAACTTGTTTACATACATTAAACGAACAAAAAGTCACCAAAGAACTTCTAACCCCACGGCATCTCTTTGACTTATCTTGTGACCTTACGTATAGCAAACTATGTTTTGGGTTGAGTCAGTAAGTTTTCCTTGTTGTAGGTTTACCTCTGAGTGATCGGACGCTTGTTTTTAAAAACGAACAAAAAGTCTTGTTTGTGTTCATTTATTAAGTATTTAAATTTATTTACTAATGCAAATGAATATATTATTTAAAAAATAAAAATCAACATTTCAATTCAAACATTAGACATAAATCATTTTGAGATGTAAAGTTCAACACTTAATATAAAATGAAATATACCAAACGTTAGACATAATCAATTATAATGTTGACTGTTAACAAGTTTTTTAACGAGTTATTTCGTGTTGACCTTTTTAAACATGTTATGTTTACGACTATCTATTTCGTGTTTCTTATCTTAGCATGTCGTGTCTTATCGTGTCGTGTTAGACCCGTTATGCCAGCACTCTTTCCAGTAAATATGAACATGTTTCTTGGAATATTTTCGGTCGAAAACTGGCATCATGGGCCTCAAGTAGACAAAAAATATATATATATTTTTTAGATCGACAACACACCAAACCCTTGAAATACCCAAATTAATTGAAGTGATCCAAGTTCTAGAAAACATGAAAGATAAAAAGTTGAGAAAGAAAATCAAGAAACTTCACATGTGGTGGAGATCGATTTCGGTGGGTTGAATATTGATGTAAGGATCGGTATTGTTTGTCCAACAACTAGATTTAGATTGATGTGAAAGGGGTGAGGTCAAGTTGCATAAGACTAACTAAGAGGACTCGGAGTGGGAGCCGGGAGAGAGGCGGGGAGAACCGGGGAGCCCCGGGGCCGATCGGGAACACCACCCCCCGGAAGTGGGGTGGGGTGAATCGGGGACATCACACCGAATCTCACCGACCGTGGGGAAACCAAATAACCGTTGTCAAACGGTTAGTTTTTTTTTAAAAAAAAAAAACAATTTTTTTCTATTTAAACAACTCAAAACCAATCAAAATCTCACACTTTTTTCTCTCATCTTCTACAATCTATACACTAAAATTTATAAAATTTTCAACTAAAATGGAAGGAGGTTCATCACGTGGTGGGTCGTCAACCAAGAAATTTAGAAAACCACGACAAAAAAATGTTCAAACGCCTCAAATGAACCCGTTCAACACACCCGGGTATCATCCACAAATGTCATCTCCGAATCAACCAACATTTTACTACGATCCAATGAACCCGCCTCCATATTTGCAATATTCATCGGGCACTCAACAACAATTCAATCGGTAGGAGCAATCGTATCAACAAGACCAACAAAGTTACCAACAATTCGATCAACAAAATTTTCAACAACAATCTCCATTTCAAGGTATTTTTTATACGTTTATTTTTATATTTTATTTTTTTTGTTTATTTTTATAAGTTTATTTTTTAAGTCTATTTTTATACGTTTATTTTTTAAGTCTATTTTTATACGTTTATTTTTTAAGTCTATTTTTATACGTTTATTTTTTTAAGTCTATTTTTATATTTTATTTTATTTTTGTTTATTTTTATAAGTTTATTGTTAAAATAATTAATTAAAAATAAGATTTGAAAATGGGGAAAAGTGGGACGACACCGTGCAAAATGGGGAAAAGTGGGGAAAAGTGAGGAAAGCTGATGTGGCGCTGATGTGACAACGGAGAAAAGTGGGGAGTTTCTAGACGACTCCTTGTGGCCTAACAAGTAATAGTCAATAATGTTCTTTTTTTCCTTTAGGTTTATTGTCCTAGTCCGCCTCACCTGTCCTACAAGTGCCTCGTCCAACGTAAGACTAAGGGGCTGTTAGGTAACATCTTATTGATTCTTAAAACTTAAAATGTTATCTCTTAATGGTTCATAATTAACATCTGAATGGTTGAGGTAACCTTAATTCTGATTGATGCAGAAGCTACCACTTAATTAATGTTACCGTTTAATCATTTAAACTTTAGGTTACCTCTTAATTATTAAAACGTTATAACTCATTAAGCAGTAGCCTCTTAATAATCATAAAGAGGCTACCAAACAAACCCCTTAAGTAAGGAGTAATAGTTAACAATGTGTTCAAAAAATAATAAATTTTACTGGCAAGTCTTACAAAATTTCAATTTTGATGTAATTTATTCTAGTTACTTTTACCCAATTTGTTTCAATATAACATATTTTTAGGTGATCAATTTTTTTTTTCTTTTCTTTTTCTTTTTCCTCGCTAACTAAAGTTGTGAGAATTCTTACAAGTTTCATTCTATTTTTTTTTTTTGGTTAGCAATAATCTTCTGTTTTGAATACCACCTAGCTAATCCGTTTTTTTTATTTACTAGTTAAAATTTAAAGTTAACAAGAGGAAACAAAATAAAAGGAATAGAAATAAATAGAGAACATGCATGAAAATAAATTAATAGCATGGTTTCTCCACTTTGAATTCCATTAACACTTGCATTAATTCATGAACATTATCACAACCAAAAACATTTATTATTGTTAAGACAAAATATACACATCACTAAATATAGCACATTTTATGTGTTACAAACAATAATAAATATAATAATAATAAATAAAATAATAAATAAATAAAATAAAAAACTATCAAGATATATAACCTTTTAGTATATTTACTTTATAGTACGTGTTACCATAGTTAAAGTCAAGATGTTCTCTTTATATACGGAATACGTGAATGAATTTGCATTCCCATTTTATATTATATAAAAGAATGATACCAAACATAAAAATACATTAAGCGGAATGGTTTTTACATTTTTTTTTTATGACTATGAATGTTAAACCTAGTTAGCATTGTAAAGGTTCAACGAAAATACGAAATGAAAAAATTTAGAATTTAGAATTTTTTTAGTAGGACTTCTACTAAAGTCGAATCCGAAAGAGATTTAAATAAACCAATTCTTAATTTAATCTCAAATTCAAAATAAATTCAATTAATTTATATTCGAATTTAGCTGCAATAAATTAAATTAAAAGCTGTTTACAAATTCATGTATAAAAAAATATAAAAAGAACAAAAACTTTAGCATTCAAATCTCAAATAATCAATCAAGATTTACATAAAGATATCATCTTTATCTACTATAATGCTATAAGTTCAAATAATAACCCGGCGTCAAAATAAAAGGTGATAATGTCAAAATATAGTTCTATATATATATATATATATATATATATATATATATATATATATATATATATATATATATATATATATATATATGAGACAGATCCAATACAAAGGGAGTTTAACGTGAGAAGGATAGGAAATATTTCTACCCTTTGATCAAATTAATCAACGGTTAAGATTTAATGGTCCCCACTTTACATTTAAAACATGCGTGAATTAAAGCTTGAAGGGCAAAAAAGTAATAGCATGCATTTGTTGACTTTTTTTGTGGGTAAATCAAGTTCCACCATTTTTCTATAAATTGAATAAGTTTTAGCTGGTTAATCGTTTTTTAAAAAAATTGCACCATAAAATAGAGAATTTTATTATCTTTAATTTGAGTATAATATTGCTATGGTTTTCTTTCGTTTTTTTACGTGGTTCGTGATTATTGGTCCGTAATTATCAGTTGGTCCGTGATTTTTTACATTATTACGTGATAATTGATCCGTGATTATTCAGTTTGCTCTTAATTATTTTGATTTTTATACGTGGTCAGTGATTTGTTACACATGGTCCATAATTAGTAGTCCGTGATTATTCAGTTGGTCCTTGATTATGCCTGTTAAACGATGGTCCGTGATTTTATATAACGCGGTCCGTGATTTTACACGGACCATTATACCCCTTACCTAGATTACACGTGGCGTATTCTGGTGGCTTCCTACGCTTCTAACGTTAATTTCCTTTGTACAATAACCGGCTCCTATATATATATATATATATATATATATATAAACTTTTATTATACAGCATCGGACTTTAAATCAAATAGGATTTGAACTTTCAAATTGAATTTCAACTTGTGACTTTTTATTTGAAATCAAATTTCAAGTTATTCGAGTTTGTTTCAAAAACTTAACATCACTAACAGAATTTACGCATAATTAAATTTAAAAGTAATTGTACCCTGATTTTCTCTTAAAAGGTATGATTTTAAATTTTGTGGGCATTTACATATTTTTCTGTTCAAACTTGCAAAATTATATATTTTATCAAATCATGCTTTAAAAACATTGTATATTATGTATTGAAAATTTGTATTTTAAAAAAACATGTAATTTTGCAAATTATGAAGGTTAAATATGTAATTCTTCCTAATTTTTAAACTTAAAAAGGTTATAGTTGTAATTTAAAAATTAAATCTGTAAGACTTTTTTTTAATTACAATAATAAAAATTATTATACTAATAAATGAGAATAACACATGAACACGTTAATCTCTCATGACTTTTCATTTGAATTTTCTCATACTTATCTCCTATTAAATAATAATTTGTTACTTTTTGTTAATATTTACTTTATAAATTATTCAGTTATGTAATATATATTTTCCTTCAATTATTTCTTCTATTTTTTTCTCTTCTTTAGTAGTTTAATATTTTACTAATTTAATTTCTTGTAATAAATAGGCTTCTAACCTAGTTGTTCGGTCTAAAATTTCATATTAGTATAAGACATTATTTGAGAAGCAATGAAATCGGTCAAATGAAGATATTGTGGAATAAAATTTACTACACAATTAAATATATCCAATTGTTTATAGAGTACCTTAGAAAGTTAGAATGTGCAATATTTATGAAGTTGACGTAGTACTAACTGTCTAATACACGTCTCTACCCCTTGTTTCAATGTTCGAACCACCACATTATCATTATGTCTTTCTATTATTATTATTATTATTATTATTTATTTATTTTTTTTAAAAAAAGCCTACTTAAAATATAAAACTGGAAAAAAAATATACTTTAAGAGTCATTTTGAGAGAAAATATGTCCCGTTTAAGAATTTTTTTTATAAACCAAAAACCTCGTTTTGAATTAGATTTTACAAGTAAAAAAAAAAAAAAAAAAAAAAAAAAAAAAAAAAAAAAAAACATCAAAAACAGTTAAATAGTAGAAAGAAATGTATGTAATTGTCTTTATGTTTAGTATATTAAATAATTTACACTTCAACGGTTCCTAGTCAGTGATGGAGCTTGAAAATAAATCATAAGGAGGCCAAAGGATTTTTAATAATAATGGAGTAGACCGGACACAATATCTATAAAATTTTCTGACGAAATACTACTAAGGGGCTGTTTGGTAAATCTAAATCATTAAATGCTGAATGGTTAAGATATCTAAATGATTAAAAGGGTCTGAACCATTAAGTGTTGCTTGATATATATGTATTTTCTATTCAACATAGTATTGGTACCAAATGGTTAAGTGCTGAACTGAATCATTAAGAGGTCATTTAATTTAAACCAAACGCGCTGAATGGTTAAGTGCTAAATGGTTTTATTAAGAGGTAAACAAACAACCCCAAAATAAATCATTCTGAGAGGAAAAACGGCAAAGACCGGGGCATCCACGGGCTCTTCAAAAGCTTTGCTCCTATTCCTAGTATACTTCACTAGGATGTGTTTAAAACAAAACTAATTTGAAATGTATAACCACAAAATTCGTATAATACACCCTTTGTACTGCTTAATGAATTTAATGAAATTTATTGAGAGTAAGAAATTGAGTGATAAACGGTTTAGCAAGCGTCCTATACATAGAGTTAAAACAAACTCTATATATGTTTATGATAGGATCTTTGATACACTTGTTAAAACATGTTTTATCGTATTTAACTGGTTAAATATAACGCAATTAACACAAGTATCATGTATCAAAGACTAAAACAACTTGTTTGAATTATTATTTTTTTTTAAAAGTATAAAATTTTACAATGTATTTTTAATTAAACAGATTTTACCGTTTCAAAAACAAGTCAGGAATTATCAACAGTATTCATTGATCATGCGCTGACGGCCCAAAAATGTGTTCAAATTCTTGGTGGATTCAAATCTCATATGAAGCATGGGCGAATCTTATAAGGGGACCGGGGGGGAGGGGGCAGTCAAAATATGAGTTTCCCCCCTCGTTTCAAAATTTTAACATGTATTTAGAGTCATATAAATTCTCGTCCTTCCTTCCATAACACTGAAGCTCCGCCACTTATATGAAATACTTTTTAAATCCTTTATAAACACAATTACCTTTTTTGTAAAATGTCTAAATAATCATGAAATTTGTATATTTTTACCAGAAAAAAGTCAAATAAGTCAATAAAAAATCTGACTAGGCCGCTTAAGTCGACTAGGCTCCGCCTAGGCCAAAAATCGAGACAGTAGAGGGCTCCTAGTGCCTAGGCTGATTTTTACAATAGTGGTTATAACCATTTTGCTCCAAACTTTTGATAATGTCCATGACACTTCTTAACTTTTCAATATGTTTCCTTTATATTCATTGACTTTGTCAACCTGTCTTCATTATACTCTATTTTTCTCGAAAAGTTTGGAATAAAAAGGTTATAATTGTCAAAGCACATTGAGCAAAATTGAGACGCCCCGTTCCCCGGGAGTCTCTCGGTTGGTTAAACATCAAAAGCATAGCTCTTAAACCGTAGAATAATCGTATACTATGGCACCGGAAATCGTTACATAACATTTAATCTTAAAAGGAATGCCAGTTCTTGAATATGTAGTCCTCATGCCATGCCACGAGCCATCCTATCTCCATCATAACCTGCTCAACCTGACATGCATGCTAAAACAAGTCAGCTTTCGCTGGTGAGTTCTAAGTTAATTTTTTATAAAAATCTTTACTCATTCATATCTTTAAATAACATAACATAAGTCATAACATACATAGCATCATAACTTACTGCTGACCGAAGTCAACAGTCTCAATCATGCTGAACATAAAACATTAGCCTTCTCTGTTGACCGAAGTCAACAGTCTCAATCATACTGTACATAAAACATTTCATATACATAACATACATGACATCATAACATCAATCATACAGTGCATAAATGTAGCCTGTCCTGTTGACCGAAGTCAACATGCTATGCATGCATAAGATTTCCTCAACTGGCGACACACAGTCGGCATGCCTGTTCTTTCACAGGACTTCTGCCTGTTCTTTCACAGGACTTCTGCCTGTTCTTTCACAGGACTTCTGCCTGTTCTTTCACAGGACTTCTGCCTGTTCTTTCACAAGACTTCTGCCTGTTCTTTCACAGGACTTCTTAAACCATCAACCGAAATTGACGGCTCATACCGGTACAAGACTTCTTGACATACATCATTCATACATAACATGGTTTAAATCATTTAAACCATCATAATCATAAACCATTATAATCATAAACAATTCCTCGCACCGCAGTGCTCAAGTTCTGCCCAACCGCAGCTGGCAAAACCACAATTCTTCCTCGACCTCGGTCGATATCTTTTTTAAAAAAATAACCATTTCCTTCTCAACCTCGGTTGAGAATTCAAACATTCTTTATACTCTCAACCGCAGTTGAGACTTTAAAACATTCTTTACACCTTAGCTGAGACTTTTAAAATCATTCATTTCTCAACCGTGGTTGAGTCTTTAAAACATCCCTGACATCTCAGCTGAAACTCTTAAAATCATTTACTTCTCAACCGTAGTTGAGACTTAAAGCATTATTTACTTTAAAACATTCTTTACTTTAACATATTCTCTTATCTGACCGTAGCCAGACAAAACAATCATTTACATAAAATAACTTTACAACATGCATGTCAGCCAAAATGATAAAACATTTAAAACAGGCGTCTAGAACTCACCTGAGCTAAAGCACAATTTGCTAGCTCCTCTTCCTTTCCTTACTTTCTCACTTCTCAGTGATATCCTATTAATATAAACATATCATCATGATTATAACCTTATCATGAAGGTTCTCAAATTTACGATTACCGCTCGAAACTTCGGTATATCGTAACTTTCATTCGGAACTTTATTTCAAAATTCCGCTTACACTCATTTTGATCATTCTTATTTCGACAATCTTGTTATACTTAAAGATTGCTTATTCGTTCGGCTTAAATAAACGTATTCTCTTATTTACTTAATTCGTCTTAGGCGTTGCTAACTTACTGATTGAATCTTTCTGAACGTCCAATGTCAAAGACATTGCCTTGATAGTCATCAAATAGTTAATGTTGTTGATTATCTCACTAGACAGGTTCCTAGACAGATTAATGGCTTAGAAATGATCAATCCTTGTTATTGATTACTCAAATATCATGAAATATCACAAGGTAGTATTAGAATATGTTTAATAACCAGGTTTAACATACTGATCTGCCTGTTATCATAAACATCAGATACTCGTTCCAGTGAGTATGTTAATGACTGTGATTAGTTTAAAACACTTAGAATTAACCTTGTATGTCCAAAAATTTATTAAACTAATCACATACATTGTCACAATCAAATGGTTTAAACCACTATAACCATTGTTATGATTTCATGCAAACCGGGCATTACAACGTTTCAAAACAAGGATTTACCAGTTAACAGTTCGAGTTTTTCATTTATAATCAATCCTAGCCATCATCTAGGCAATAATCAACAACCCTAACTATATTATTAAGTTCAGAAACAAGATTTAATCAATCATTATCAATCTAGAAGGGTAAAACGAACCATTACCTAATCAGACGGATTCCTGCGGGTAAAACAACGATCAGTACTTGTAGATATGATCCCTGGTGCGATCTATGACTTCTGATGGCTTCAACATGGTGATTTAATTGTGAAGTATTTGTGTTTTTCCTCTGAGAGGCGAATATGTTCAAATATCAGAAGAAAATAATCTTCTGAATGGAATGTTAATGAAGTAATCAACTTTTTCCACCGCCTCACCCGTCGCGTACCGCGACGAGAAGCCAAATAAGGCTTCGCGTACCGCGAAGAAATCCGAAGGAATTTTAGATATTTTGGGCCATCGTGTACCGTGAAGAATCCTCAATCTCTCCGTTGCGTACCGCGACGAGTCCAGAAGTTCCATACTTTGAAATTTTTTCTTCGTTTCGCGATTCCGGACAATCCGTAACTCTGTTTCGCGCACGGTTTTCGCCTACGTTCGCCATTTCTCACGTACTATCATCCTGTAATAATTTCGATTGTCAATTCAACGTAAATTTAATGCACAATCAAATGTGCTAGATCTTCGGCAGTTACAAAAATGGTTATAACTCTCTAGTTACAGGGAGTATAATATACATTTTGAAAAGTTTAGAGCAAAATGATTAAAAATATCAAACCACAGAGATCAAAAGAAAATTTTACTCTAATCATTAGACTGTCCACAATGAAAGCGGTTGCACTTAATATATGCGTCATAGTCATCGTTGCCACTTCACCTTTTTAATTATTCTTCACACATGCATCATGTCTTATCTTTTTAACTCCAACCCATGTTTCACACATGCACCCTATTTGTACAAGTAATTAATGTCTATGTACAAGTAAATGAAGCTTGATTTAAAGCTGGACCCACCATCAACCCCACCAAATGGCTACATGTCACCGCATTTCTCCACATGCGGCTGCCAACGTACACTCTCCTCTCCTCTCCACTCCAACGCACACCTCCGATGTGCGGCCGCCACATCAGCGACCTGCACCCCTTAAGTGTGCATTGTGGCAGTCTTATCATCCTCATCAACAAAATCATAACTATTTTTGTTACTTATAATATTAAAAAAGTTTTAGTTACCGATGATAATAACGTACTAAAATTACATAATATAAGTAACATACATATATAAACTATCTTGTGTTTGAGTAACCCGTTCATATGACGTCTCACCAAACATGTTATTTATATCATTATTATAAAATTCTCCTTTCGGCTCTTTTTCAATCCCCAAAATTATGTAAGATTAATGCATTCATTATCAATCGGAACATCAATTTTCTTAACAGATTAAGTTTAGAAAAACATTTAACTAAATGTTAGCACTTATAATTGAATTACAATATAATTAAAAAAATAGAAAAAGAAAGATATCATACTTATTTTAAATACAAGTTGTAATGAACAAAGTCATTTAGTCTTCAACCTATTTCTTTTAAACCATAATACTAGTCATTGGCAAAGTTTTTAACTTTTTATAGGCCTGGGGATGACTGCCCTCCTTTTTTTTGTGCGTATTATTAATTTTTCGGCCGAAATTTTAATTAAAAATAGTGGTTTCGTACCACTTGTTTCAAAAAATTAACATGTATTATAGATCTTATAAATTTGTGTCCTCCTGGCTCCTTTTAAAATATTCAAACTCTGTAACTGATACCAGCTCTTAAGCTATTTAAATCATTCATACAAATTACATCTTGTGAAAATCATTTGTACTTTCTTCCATTTTAAATTGGAAAATTACAAAAATAGTCATTTTGACCAAAAATTTGCACAATATAACCATTTGACTTTTCTATTACAGAAATGACCATGGTTTTATAGGCATCGGCGCCCATTAATTTGCGGGCGACTACCTGATTGAGAGCCAATAAAATTTAGCCAAGTGGCGTATACGGGCACCCAC
This sequence comes from Mikania micrantha, assembly GCA_009363875.1. Lineage (NCBI taxonomy): Eukaryota > Viridiplantae > Streptophyta > Magnoliopsida > Asterales > Asteraceae > Mikania > Mikania micrantha. The sequence goes on along the minus strand of SZYD01000825.1, from coordinate 59,819 downwards.
GCCCATTAAATCTGACGAACGCCCCTCATAAAATTAAGTTGTCACGGGCGTCGGGCCCACCTTGACACCCTTTATGGTCAGACAACTTAATTTTATGAGCGGCGTTCGTCAGATTTAAAGGGCGTGTGTGCCCGTATACGCCACGTGGCGAAATTTTATTGGATCTCAATAAGGCGGCCGTCCGCTAATTAATGGGCGCCGGGGCCATAAAGCCATGGTCATTTATGTGATCAAAAAGTCAAATTGTCATATTGTGTAATTTTTTTGTCAAAATGGTTATTTTCATAATTTTTCCTTTTAAATTTGTGTTTTTATACTCATGTGCAACTAACTTGTCTTTTAGTGACACTTATCACACGTGCGGCTCATGTGTTAGTTGATTTACCACTTCAATCGAATCACAAATATTATTTTACTATGCGTTAAAATATAACAATGTTTACAAAAGTCAATTAATTAGTTTGATAATGGGATAAAAAGTAGCAAAGCAAGATACGTGACACCGTCATTTAATTGCTATTTTAAGTTTTAAGTTTATTGTGATCGCATTTAATCTCTCAAAGATTTAATTTGATTGACATATATGTTTCCTAAATGAGTCTTTAGATAAACTTGCTGTGATATTTTCACCTTTTACATCATGAGCGATCCAACAAACTTTAAAGATAAAGCTAAAACTTAGGGTTTTTAAAATCTTAAGATCTCGATTTCTATCAAATTTTTTATATACAATAGTTTTTTTATTGAATTAATCCAAAAAGAAATCCGACAATACAAGAATCTTAAACTTTATGGGGGAATATTTTATAGCTTTTTGTTGAAAAGTTTAATTCCATATTCACCCATTAGGTTATTATATACTTATGATGTTTTTATCAAAAGAATAATATATTTAGTATGTTGTCAATTTTTATTAGAATTGAAACAAAAAAAAAATCTTAAAAAACCTAATTTTATTATCCGTTTCAAGCCTCCAAACTGCTTGGGCCCACCCTGTTTGGGTTATCAAAATTATTCAACACTCAAAACTCGTTTAACATTCACTCAATGTTTTCATAACCGGACTAGACGTCGAACCGGTCTCCTTACTTGTCAGAGGTCCGACCGGTCGGACCGGTTGAACCGGATTTAAAGCGCATTCACTTGAAAATGCTCAAAAAATGCTCGTTTGACTTATGCTCAATTAAGAAGTTCTCTATTTAGCTCAATTCGGTTTCGCATGAGCAATGGTATACTCGCTCATTACTTGCTCGGTTGACCCAAATTAATTTCTTAATTTATTATATTTATATATATACGCACACATAAATATAATTATATATAATTTTCAATACGATAGGTGATATCTACGTCATACTAATGTTTGTTGCTCCGATAAACTCCAATGAAATACAAAAAAAAAAGCAATTAATAACTATAGTAAGTCAATAAATGAAAAAGTATATTTTGATTTTATGCCGGCCTTCGAGGTGGACGACTGCCTTGGACCTGGCGTTTTTAAGGGTTCGAAATTTAAAAAAATTATATATACATATTATAAAAAAAAAGTTTATAAAACCTAGGGCCCAACAAATTTTGATATAATAAAAATAGTTTAATTGGTTATGGTAAAAAAGTCTCACATGTATAAAAATATATTAGGTTTCGATTGACTTTCGCCTCAACTGGTTTTACTTTCAACTCTTTCAATTCCCACATGTAATCCAGTAGCCGGATCAACGGCCAACTCCACCCATCCAGCCCTCCAGTCTCACCTTCCAAATTTAACAAAGCAGGTCCCCTGCAGGCTGCAGCCTCCACTGATTCAATTACACAACCACGAGCCACTGAGCACAACCCGGTTGCAATCTCCAACGAGCCACGCATTGAAGTATGAAGATTAATCAGATATTGATGCGGATGAACTTTATTTGGAGTTGAAGTTGTTTGAGACATTTTTGTGTTATAAGATTATCACCCTATTAATACTATAAACAAGTTGAACGAGCTAGGGTTTTTCCGAATGCATTAATTGCATATAGAGTTTTGTTAAGTATCCGGTTTTGTGGCATTAATTGGTAGAAAAAATCTAATCTAAGTTAAAGTTGTTGAAGTCTTATTTACGATCGTCAATATCGAAAGACGGTCTTAATGGATTAGCAATCGTTTCTATTGAGAACGCCGTCTTAGAAAATATGAATACCGAATAGATGATCGAGATTTTTGCTTCAAAAAATGCTCGAATAGCCTCACGGTTTGCTTATGTATTTAAAATATATTACTATGTTACAATACCTTGGTGTTGTTAATTTTTTAACAAATATATTCACATTATTAACTTGTTATATATAAATTATTAGTAAGTTAATTTTTTAAGGCTCCAGAATTTTTTTTATTTTCGGGGCCTGCCCTGATTTTATCATTTCGTTTACTACAAGTAAATCTTGATAGTATTTGTTTATAAATTTATATTAGTAACATAGATATAAATCGATGAGGAGAAGATGTTACGTCAAATCACCATAAAAACATTTTTATAAACCTCCGAAATTGGCCAAAACGAACTTCAATTGAATTAATTCCAACGATGTAAACCATCTCTTTGAACCCTATAATATTAACTTTTTTTTTATGTAATTTTAACATTTAGCTTTAGAGTTTAGGTTTTATAACTTGGTTTTTACTTTTAGGTTTTATCATTAAAGTTTTTGTTTTAAAGTTTTGGTTTTAATACTATGATTTATGGTTTAGAGTTTATTGTTTGGGTTTAGTTCGACATGCCAGTTCTATTTATGCGGAAATGAGTTCATTGTTGTTATGATTCACCTTCATGATTTTAGATTTATAGTTTAAGTATAGGATTTCAAGAGCTAGTTTCATCGTTGATGAAATAAGTTCACTTGAAGTTTGTTTAAATACGATTCTTTTTTCATTTGAATATGTGAAGTGCAAGCGATAAAATCATGCAAGAATAATTGACATTTGCGTATTTTATCACGCAAACTTACACGCAATTTTTTTTTTTGAATTTTTTAACCCTCTATCACTATGTATGTGTGTATATATGTCGCATTGCTTTTGACGATACACCAAATTGTCATTGATTGTGAGTAAAAGTGATTGTTTTGTATTATGATTATACGGTCAAGCCGACTTTATCGTGGGGTCCGTGAATTATTTAGGGAGGTAGTTGTTCATAGATGTAAGCCTTTATACGTATTTTTATATATTTTTTCTTTTTTCTATTTATATTCGTGATTCATATAGATAATCACAAATCTTATCATAAATCTATTTCTTTAGTTTAATATTAAATACATGGATAGTATCATATATCCCCTTATTAAACATCAAAATTACATATATCCACAATATTAAACTAAAATTACAAATATCCTCACGTTCCAAAATTATCCCTTAACAAGGAGAAATATGTAAATTGTTTTTAGTTAGTTCATTAAGGGTAAAATAGGAAATACATAATGTTTTTTTAATGAAATGGATAAATATGTAATATATTTGGTTTAGAAAGGAGAAAATATCTAATTTAGTTTTATGATTAGGTAAATATGTAATAAATAGTTTTAGCAAGAGAATATATATAATTGACCCTTAAATATAAACATAATAATTATGCTTAAAAATATAAAATGATTATTGTTTGTTCTATATTTATTTTTTGTACTTGTTTCTTTTTATAGTGTATATTTTGTACTTGATTTTAAATTGAATTGATTTTTTATACAGGTTTTTCTTTTTTACTGTATTTTATTTTTTACAATTTTTTTATGTTTTTATGCGAAATTGCATTTTTGGTGGATTATTCAATTATTTTGTTAATGCATGTGTTATTTATGATCAATATATTATGATATGAAATTGTGTAATTTTCATTGACCTTATGTTAGTTAAACAATTAAATGCCTAACGATCGAATATCAGAATACCAGGCGGCTTGGCACCTCTTCAATTTCTTAAATTGTAGACAAAGCTGCTCAATTAACATTAAATTAATTATATTTCTTTTTTTTTTTGAACGGCGGAAATTTTATTAAAACACCCAACGAGATAGCAAGATGCTAAACTCGCAAATACACCAAAAAGATACAATTACCACCAGTCATAAAACTAAAACAAAAACTCAAAAGGAAGAAGAGATCCAATCCTTCCATGTCAATAAGTCCCACCTTGCTCTTTGTTTTACCCAAAAAAGGACAGAGCTTGCACCTCCTTGAGAATTGAATGGCTTGATCTAGTCCTCCGATTAAAGATAATCTCATTTCTATTTTTCCAAATACACCAAATGGCTGTCAAAATAATAGCATGAATGGCCTCTTTGTATCGTTTACATCCACTGCCCCATCGATGCACCTCGAGCAAGTCTTTAACAGAGAAAACATATATGGGTGGTAATTTACACCAAGACGATAAACTTTGCCATAGCAATGTCACCGTATAACAAGAGGAAAATAGATGAAGTGATGTTTCCATCCCTTCCCCACAAAAAATGCATGTTGAAATAAATTGAAGCTTTTTAAAATAATTCATTTAGAGTCAAACCGATTTTGCTTAAAACTCATCTTGATCCACACTCATCCTGACCCGAATCTATAATGACATATTAGTTGTTACTCATTCTGACTCAGACCGCCTATTTATTTCTTTGAACGATGGTATTCTCACGTGTTCCTTTTCCTCTGGGCGATCGTCCAAGGTTGAACTCCTCCAACCATCGTGAAAACCCATACCTCTGATGCACAGAAACCCAAGGCCGGCCTTACAATATAAAAAGAAAAGCCCTATCTTAGGGCCTCCAAAATTAAGGGGCCCCAAATTTTAGAATAAATCGACTTTTTTTTTATTGTAACAATTCTGATTGTAGTAAAATTTCTAGTTGTTTTTATATTTGTAATTAATAAGCTTGGAAAAATAGGCGGTCTGAGTCAGGGTGAGTAACAACTAACATGTCATTATAGGTTCGGGTCAGGATGAGTGTGGATCAAGATGAGTTTTAAGCAAAATCGGTTTGACTCTAAATGAATTATTTTAAAAAGTTTCAATTTATTTCAACTTAAATTAAGTTGTAACTAAACAAATAATTCCCATCAAACATATTATTGATAGTTTTCACCCGGTTAAATTCATTTTATGAACAAAGTTTTTAGGTTATTCATCTTAACCCGCATCGTGCAAAATCGGTTCGAGTCTAAATGAATTCTTGTAAAAAGCTTCAATTTATTTCAACTTAAAATAGGCTGTAATAAACAAATTGTCTATTTTAATAATTTTAGTGATTTTCTTATCAAGCATATTATTGATAATTCGTACCCGTTTAAATTCATTATATTAACATCGTTTTTAAGTTATCTATCTTGACCCGCATCGTGATAAGATGTTACTCATTTCAACTCGTTATATGTTTTGGTGTTACCGATTTAACACAAAATACAATAATTAGTCACTTAAATCAACCAATTTATCTTGCTTTAAATCAACATTATCAGGTATAATAAATAATATACACATTTTATTTGTGATTTGTAGTTTTCTACTTCATGATAATTTTTATATTTTGTGCCTAAAACTTAAAAAGAGTTTTTATTTATAGTTAAAAGAGGGCCCCAATTTTGATCTTCGCTTTGGGTCACCAGAAGGTTTGAGACGGCCCTGCAGAAACCCTGTTGAATGGGTAAACATTCTCCCTTATTGGAATCAAACCTGGGATAAACTCTAAGCTGACCCTTCATCTGGTGTCCTTCAAACTTGTCTTTCGGATAGATTTAAACCCCTGACCTCTATATTGAAAAGTGAGAACCCTAACCATTAGGCTGAGTTTTCAGGATTTTAAATTAATTATATATCACTCACGTTTGAACCGGTGATGCTCAACTAAGACACAAAATCTATACCAGTTGATCCACTCTTACGTTAAAAATGTCAAATTACTTGCTTAGTAATTTCCAGTTAATTATTAAATAGTTATATTGTGAACTAGGTTAAATCATGTGTGTTATACGGGTTGAATAAATAAATTTTAAAATTATTTTTTGTAGATTACATATAATATATTTCTAAAAGACGTTTTATTTGAAAAAAATTAAAAAAGACGACTTGTTATGTAATTATGTTAAGTTATTTATCAAATTGAATGAAATTAATATAATAGAGACAAAATAAATCAAAATATAATAAAAAAAGGTTGTCTATGAATAATTAATAAAAGAGAGACAGAAAAACCAACTTTATATGGTCTAAAAAATTTACAAGTGTCATATGAAACCTTTATTTATTATACAGTATAAATTTGTTATATCCAAATAACGAATTATCATTTTTTTTTATTCGAAATTCTCGGAAACAAAACCATTTTTCTCTGTCTTGAGTGTTATTTTAACAATAATGAAAAAAATATTTATTTAGGGTCCCGAATTTTTTTTTAGAGATTGTGTACCTTGATTTACAAGTTTACGTTATATTAACACTAATTATAAAAAAGATTATTTAATTAATTGATTTCAAGAACCACATTGGGAAGACTCATCATTAATGGTAACTTGATGGTAGATAATAATCAGATGGTACTACTAGTAATACGACGATACTCTAGTGATCCCTAAATGATTTAAGTTATTCCAGTTGTTTCGATTTCTTATAATATGGAATAATATTACCATCAGTCGTTTACGTTTCATTTAATTTACTTCATTTTAATTCCTACTATTTTGTTTCTTTTAAAAATTAAAACGTAAACTTTTGAGTTCTAAAGTCAAACTATAAATGACCACAATTCAGTTAATTTAGTTAATTCTGGAGTTCTAATTTCTAAAGTGAAACTCTGCCCATTAGACGATGGTGTGGTATGCCGAGTGTAAGGGGCGTGGGTGGGTGTGAATATTCGGTGGAACACCTCCCCCTAGGGCGTTGGTGGCTTGGGCGTGGTCACAACCACGCCTCTCCCTTCCTTTCTTTTCCCCACTTTCGACCGTTGCCACGCTTCTCCCTTCCTTTCTTTTCCCCACTTTCAACCAAGGTGCATTTTCACCACAAATGGAGTGGGTGGTTATGGTGGGTGTCTACGTGGAGTGGTTGGGACCAAGGGGCATACCCCATGGTTTTATATTATGCTATATATTAAAAAGGAAGTGAAAAGAAACAGTGGAATTTTGTTCTTTAAACTTTAGCCACTATTTAGTTTTATCTTTAATATAAATAGTAATGAGTAGTAAAAATAGATAATTGTTTTAGTTTATTTTAGGCTAGGAAAAAAAATAGTGACATTTTAACAGTTTATATTTGGACCATCAGAAATTTCTTAACTTTAATAAGTAATAAATTGAGATGAGAGCATTGAATTTGAGAGATCGATTTGTCTAAAGATTTGCGTTTAATTCAACAGTTTGGTTGCTCATAAAAAAGGATTTTGTGAATATTTTTTTGTATTTCACTTATGCTTCTGCAATTGATTTATAATAATTGTTATCGGAAGTGCACTGTGATACGCCGCTGCAATACGTGGCAGTAAAAAACCTAGTTATTGTGAATTCTTTCAGTAATCTGTCAATACAAAATTATTTTTTTATTTTTTATTATATTTTTTAAAGACAAAGTTCCATTTCCTTAGCCCATAAATAGCAAGTAATTAACAAGCTTGGAATCTTTCCAAAAAAAATCAAAATTACAACTTTTTACTTCAATTCTAGTAAGTAAAAGTGCTACACCTTTATCAAAATACATGAAGCCGTCTTGATATATTCAAATGTGTGTATTTCGGCTCTCTAAAAATATTATTAAAGATTATATCGTTTCCTCCTTTTACATAAAAACCATATTATATTATACAAAAGGATATTATTAATCTCATTTTCTCTGTTGGTGGTAGAATTGAATAGGGTGATTTCAATTACAACTTACAAGAGTTTGTTTATGGTTTATGCTCATTGTAGTAATTAATGAAGTCATCAATACTTTTATAATTTTAAGCATATAATCTATATTTATATCTATATTTATACTATATAATAAATATAAATTTTGATATAACACATGTCAGCATTATGTGACATCTAAAAATTAGTTTTCGCACTTATCCTTTTATTAAATGTTCGTAAATTATCTTTTTTAGATTTTAATTTTTTTCCTCTTTCTCTTAAAAAATAATAATTATTATATTCAATTTAATGAATAATACTATTACATCATAAACGATATTATTTATTTTTTTTATAAAGTCTTTGAAAATATGTGATATATTATTTAAAATAAACAATTTTCAAATCTATTTATATACACGGTTTTTTAACTAGTTATTTTGTTACAAAAAAAAAACAACTTCAATAAAAAAAACAAACAAACAAAAATTGTCGTTCGAACACAATCTTTCATCAAACCAATATTACACAATAGTTTAAAGTAAACATAACTCATCAAAATTAAACCTAAAACTAATTAAAATTAAAATAAACATAATAATATAAATCTATCTGCTTCTAGAAAACATTTAATTTTTGAACTAATTAATTTCTCATCTTCTTCATTGGCTTTTCAAGCACAACATCAAGCAGAACCGTGCTCTTGCATTTAGGACACTTAGGGTACTCCTCTGCAAGCATAACGTACATCAGACACCGTGGACACCCGGCCAACATCATTGAGCTTGTTTCCGGGCTACTTGAGTACCGGGTCTGATCATCTTGAACCTGTTCTAATGACACACATGAGTTCGTTGGAGACACAGTGACCGGTGATGACCGGTCAGGTGACTCGGTCGTCACCGGCCACTGAGTTCTTGGTGGTGACAGGTTCAGTTTCAGGTCAAGCTTCATTCCGTCTCCACCGGAAGTTCTTCCGCTCATTATCTTGATCTTGTTTAATTTGATTACTGCAAATCAACCATGAAATATGTTAAAAAGATGAAATTTTTGATCAAGAAACAACATGATCATGATAACCCATGATTATATAACGTCTTGATTACCTTAAAATTGTAGCTTTATGTCAAAAGAAAGAGAGATCAAGAGGCGTTGTGATCAAGAAAACAAGTACGAGAAGTGAGATGAGTTTGTTAGTTTGGAGGATGCAAGTCCATTTATAAGAACTTGGAGATAGGAGAGAGAATATATATGGGTGTGTCAGTGTTTGTGTGTGTATAGTATATATTTTGAAAGTCTATGACTATTACATGAATTTGAGTTTTATGTGGTCGGCTTACTAATTGTTTGACGGTTCAGGTTAGACTCAAACTCAAGACTAACTTAGGTGAAAGCCTGAAGATAAAACCTATGCACTGTCATGGGAAGGTTTTTCTATTGGTTTCATCATGGACGTGTGGGTCAGGTCATGACACTCTATTATTCGGATGGAAGGATGATCTATTTGTCAGGTGATCCCGGGTGACCGAGCGTTTGTTGTTTAAAAAAAAGTTGTAAACCCATTGTGTGTGTGTGTGTGTAAAGGAGAGCGGGGGATCATAAGAAGAGTATAAAAAAAGACATTATTGTCCAGCGGTATCTTGGTGGTGAGATAAAACTCAGGAACCATAAGGTCATAGGTTCGAATCTCACAAGGGAGTTTTCTCAAAGTATTGATTTTTCTCCTGAACTGATGATTTGGTGATGTATATAATCAGGTTGTACCGTTAATGCCAAGATAATACTCCAGTGATCTATCAATAATCCAAATAAAACGTTCAAAAGTATAGGAAAGAGAAATAAGTAACAAATACAATTATTACAACAAATTGAAGGCCAACTCCTTCACTATCATTCATTATTTAGGCATTTGTCATTCATTTAATCAATCTTGGCGTGTAATTATAACTTTCATGTGTCAATTAAATTTTGTGTTTGTTTAACTTTTTGTGTGTGTAGATCGATATTATTTTCTCTGTTTTCATGTTATGGTATATATGTTAGGTGTTGATATTATATATCTTGCCCATTTAATCTTAGCTTCCTTTAGATATATTTGTTTGTTATTGTTTCAATAGGCTTATATATCTAACTTATGCTAGACAATCTATCGTCTCATCTTACAGGTCTATTCAGATTGGTTTATTTCTTCTTTTATTATTCCTATCGATCTTTTCATAAACAATTAATGATTTTAGCTACAGAGTCTAGAAAAGAATTGATGTTTTCGGTTTGTTCCCTAAATGTGACCTCCTATAGTATAATCACAACTAATAACAAGGTATTCTAATACAAAAGAAATAATCAAAAGCAATTTTTGTAACCTATTGGTATCGGTGTTGGATGGGTCGTCATATATATCAAAAACAAACCCTCAATCAATTTTCTAACGCTTTAAAGGAATTAAAGTGTAAAAGTTTATATAAAAAAATATAACTTTTTAGATTTTTACGGGTCCTATAAATATATGGGAAGTGCTCCCCCATTCGACCCGAAACATACACATAGTACATATACATATACACAATAAACATGTGTGTATATATGTTTGAGAAGTTATGTAAACCAATTAAATTTTATAAGGACGGTGATGGAAAAATAAGAAAGAAAATCTGACGCTAATTTTTTTATGTTTGAAAAACATAAAAAATAAAATGACTCTGCTCACCGAATTTTGTTTTATTTCATGGTTTCTATCATGGTAATAGTGATTCTCTAACTTAGAAAGCAATGTTGGTAGTCACTTTCACCGGCACCCTCTAAAGTTTTAAAATTCATATTTTTATTATTTAACTTTTTGAAAATTTGGTAAAATATTATTTTAGCACTTCGATTTTAAAGTTTCGGATTTACCTCTTTTGTTTTTTGTTGCTTCCATATGTTTTCGGATTGATAATTTGACTCTTTTAACTTTTTAAAAACTTTATAAAATGTTATTTTGTTTTTCTCGAGCTTCTAAACTTTTGAATCTACTCATTAGCGTAAAAATAACGGTTTTAACATGCTTAGTTTTACATACAAGTATGTATAAATTCGATTTGATCAAAGTTTAGAAGTAAACTTTTTCTAGAAATAAGCCACGTCAAATATAGTATGTTTCCGTGCTTATTTTATGTATATTTTTAGTTGGTTTACGCCTTGATGTAAATTTTGTTTAGAAACAAGTTTAGTCAAATTATAATATCATGTTTTTATTCGACAGAATAAATCCGAGTTACATGTTTTGACGCCGTAGCACAATGCAACATTACTAGTTAAAAACAGTTACAAAAGTACGAGAAACACATGTGAGGCTGTGACCAGTCTTTGCATTAAATAAATGACGGTATAATTCTCATCTATAAATCAAGAAATTGGATGAAAACTTTCGATTCACATATTAAATAATAAACATTTTTTTTCTCTATTTTCTTTAGATATAATAATTTTAAACAAGGATGTGCATGAGACATCAAACACTGATATCAAACTGATACCGTACAAATAAGATACGGTTGCTACATGTTAAAAAACATTAGTTTAAATTAAAATTTAAAAGTATAAGTAGAGTAAATCGAGTTGTTCTCAAAAGAGTGTTGGTAAAAAAATTATTTATCAAAATGAGTGATCTGAGAACTATTTACCAGAAATGTTTATTTACGTTTATATCTTATTTTTAACTAAATTATTATATTTTTTTAATACAATCAACATATTATCTTTATCCATTGTTTTTCAATCCACTCACTTTAATTTTGACAATACTTTTCATTAAATTAAAATATTATAATAAATTAGTTATAAAATAAAAAAATACGCGAAAAACAACTATTTTAGTAAATGTTTTTCATCGATAAATAATTTTTCTGTCAACACCCTCTTGAGAAAAATATCCGAGTAAATCTGTTATCCAAAAAATAAATAAATTAATAAAGATTGAGGCAAATGCAAGGTACATGCAATTATGCGACATGTGCAAGCCACCAAAGGCAGTTTGTTTGGTCATGAAGCATTAAGTTGTAGCTACCAATATACATGTATATATTAACAACCAATGTACAACCTAATAAATCTGTAGCCAAATGCTTTAAATCCAAAACTAAATTTCTAACGATTCCAACCACACACTTTTTGGATTCTTTATGATGCACATTCAATTTCATTTATATATGATCGCCATGGTGTTATTAAATTTAATTCACTTCTTTTATTATCATATTTTAATTAATATGCATTTTTTATTTATTATTTACTTAAAGAAATTAAAAATAATAATAAGATTTGATTTGTAATGTGTATTTTTTATGCGGGATTTGGGATATATCGAGATATTATGACATATGATAATTCAAGCATATATATAGAGTAAATTGCATAAATTGTTCTCTATATTCACGTATTTTATGAATAACATACTTTATTATTTATAATTACTGAAAGCATTCTTAAAATGACAATTTATGATGGATTTCATTTTTAAAATTATATAAATCGTCATTTAGTTGCGTTACATAAATCGTTCTTTATTAAAAAAAAATTGATTAAATCCATTATAAATTTTGTTTTCAAGGATGCTAAATGTAACTATATTATAGTAAAGAACGTTATCCGTAAAATAAGTGAATATAAAGGTCGATTTATGTTAATTTACTTTATATATTATTTAAAGGATATACAAGAAAAATAAATAAGTTTGTTATAAGGAAAATAATTTAAATGCTTGATAAATTAAAATTCAACTAAAAGTTATATTTAATAAACTTATAATGCTGCAAATCGGATGACTATCATCAATGTATCATAGTAGTTTGGTAATGGTCTGTGAGGAAACCAGTTGTGAATAAATACATTACAAACAAAATCAATGATCGAGTATATATGGACCTCTATATAGAAATTTACTATTTGGACAAAATTATAAATAGCATGTTAATTTGATAACTTATCATCCATTTTGGCACTTTTGTTGTATAAGTTTTTTAAGAGCTCAGACACTAAAGACAAGATTTCAACCATCCTATCGGATTTCACGCTTTGGGTCATACGCTTGTGCGAGGAACCCTTATAATTGAATAAATACTCTGACCTTAACTCAATAAATATGTCTCAACTCGGATCCGAACCCAAGATCCTAGACTAGAATCGATATTGTCATTTGTTTGTGTTTTATCGTGATAATGTAGAAATGGTATATGGAAACAAATATGTAGTTATTAAATTTGTATCATGTTTAACTTTGTATATTGTAAAAGACTAAATAATTCGAAAAAATAGTAATTTACTTTTACTAATTAACATTTTTACATGATAAATCTGGCTTTAATAATATCGTACAACAAACTATTAATAAAGATATGATCCTTATAATTATAAGTGTTACTCTAAACCTTTAAAAATATATAATTAAAAATATTGTCAAAACATAATCTTGTGCACCGTATGGTAAAATATTTCCAAAATAAAACTTCATAATTTGGTTATAATTTGGATATAAATAGACACTAAATGTCCATAACAAGTTAGGTTAAAATGTATTCATTTGTTTCATTTTATAAGATCAGCTAAGTAGATGAAATATTAATTGTGGTTGGTTAGTTGTATTATTTTCAAAACATTTAATTAATATAAGTTTAACGAGATTGGTGCTTTCATATAACATAAAATTAATTATTTTTTATATAATAATACGGAAATGGAAAAGGATCAACTAAATTGAAACATTTAATAATAAAAATAATAAATATATAAAACAAGTTATACTTTCACTGACTTTTAGATTTTATAACCTATTTTGTCAACATATTAACTATTATAACCGTCATCAATTTGACAACCAATATTGTCTTCAATTCATCTTTATCACCACCATCCGCCACCATGACAATAAAGAGTTTCAAGACGTAAAAATAATATATATTCATATGATTTTATTATTATATAAATAATTTTGTGTAACAATAAATAGATGCAAAAATATATTTTCTATATAACTAACTTGTAAAATACGTAAATATGATTAAAGGTTATTTATTGCTCAATTTCTAATAATACATGTTTTTTTTTAATATATTTCAATATTATCCATACTATGTGCATGCGTATGTATATCTTTCTATGACTCATCCGTATCTTATACATCTATGGCATTTAAATACAACCTATGTACGTGGAGGTTGGAAACTAAAATGATGGTGGAAGTTGAATGTTACAAAAAAAATTAATGTCAAGGGTAATTGAATGTTATTGAAACTAAAATGCTATTAATTTCTTTAAGATTAAAGACAGATTGATTACATATATATCAATTTCACACGATGGAGACCTTCGCTGTTAAAAAAAAACATATATATCAATTTCTACTTTTAAATAAATATTTAATTAAATATTTCTCATTCTTAAGAGAAAAACTGTAATTGATTTTAAGATTTGTGTAAATATATAGTAAATGTTCTTAGTATTAAAAATATATGTAAATAATCCAAAAATTAATGTATTGTTACAAAAATAGAAAATATTAAATTCCTTCATATCCATTAGTGGACTAACATTATGCTTACTTTTTCTAAATTAATTATCTCTATGATAGGGTTACGTTACTGTATTTATCAACATCAATAACACTATATTAACCAATTTTGTTGCTACATAAATGATAATTTTTGCAATAACCACACCTTAAAAATAACAAGCTTTAGTGATGACAAAACGTTGTTATAGGGTGTTTTTCTTGTAGTGTCACTTGACTTGTCTACCGATCAATTTCAATTAATCCTACAAAACTCAGTACAAACCGAGGAGGCACGCTCCTCGAGCATTAGATTGTAATACCTTAAATCGAGAAGGTTATATACTTATAATTATCAATTCACAAGGTTATCTATATAGTTTTTGAAATGTAAATTGATTCATGACTAGTAGAAAATAATATTTAGTTAAAGGAGAAATTTCTTTTAAATTTTTAAATTTACATATCTTCTAAAATCACAAATTTTTAATGCATAATGTACAACACTTTTCAAGCATAATTTAAGAAAAATAATCTTCTTACAAATTAGGGAGAAATATAAGAAATTGCCCCTTTAATCAAACATTTAAGTCAAAAACCTCACTATCGTAAATAGGACTTCTCATGTAGTCAGACTCTTGGATGCTTACTTCAAAGTAAAACTTCATCAGTAAACCTTACATATTCACAAAATCATATCAAACCATATGACATTAGATAAGGTACATCATTAAGGACAACCAATAACTTATACACATTGTAAAAGAATCCCATATACACATAGTCATATACTTTTGATATAGCAACTCAAAGATAATAAAAAATATCAGTTATATGTAATTATTATAAAAATATTCAGCTTTACACACACGCACACATAGAGGTTCACAAGAATTTCAAGGTCTAGCCAAAAGATACAGGGGTTTGGCGACATTTGGTAGGAATCGATGAAAATAGTCGATTAGAACCACTTGGGCTTAATTTTCACAGATGTTGATCTCCTAGAGTTAATTAGCTAACTAGATGAAAAATCCTAGGTTAGACTATGCCTAGCCACTAGCCACTGATTAATCGACCGACTTTTACAACTATGACTATAAACATGCTAGGACAACTCTGACGTCAAAGAAATACACCATATACTTTCAGTCTCTTGCATTCTTATGTTCAACACAATTTAACTAGAAACATCGTATTATCTCTAGTAATAATGTCTACAATCACATAACACAATTTAACTAGTAACATCGTATTATCTCTATTTATAAAGTCTACAATTACATAACATAAACTTTACCAAAAGTTCATTGAGAAATCCAATTTCTTTGTAACGTGGTATTAAATTTTCTTCAACTTTACGTCTCCATCATCACACCACCATAACAATAAGAAATGATCGCATAAAAGCCCTAAGAGATCATACAACCAATATTATATATTCACAAAAATCCTACTTTTAAAACCATATTCTTTGTAAATTCATAGTTCTAAGTATTGTCTAATCTAGTTTTTTTTTTTTTTCATCATATCATTATTTTACTTACATATCAATCAAGAGGTAATTATGTGAATGGCCTAAATCATCACACAACCATTATCATACATTAAAAAAGCTTTATTTTGAAACCAAATCTCATTGTAAAAACATTTTAATCATACATGCCACATTGCCACCCAATAATATTGAATGGGAGTCATAGAACTCACAATGGCATTTGTTGTTATTCTATTTTGTTAACATCATGCATCCCTAGAATGTTTCATCTGCTAAGTTAGATTGTTAAACTAAGAGTAAATTACCGAGATGGTCCGTGTGGTTCGTTAGTATTTCACTTTTGGCCCCTAGGTTTCATAAATTACCCATATGGTCCCTAACATTTGACATTTGTAATCCATATAGTCCTTATGTGACGGTAATTTGGTCAATTACATGAGGATAATTTGTTGACCTAAGGACTATATGTGTTATTTCAAAAGTTAGAGACTATATGAGTAATTTATAAAAGCTAAGGACCAAGAGTGAAATACTAGCAAACCACAAGTACCATATCAGTAATTTACTATTAAACTAATTGTTTATCATATCGTAACATTCTGTTAATTACATCATTCTATTTGATTTTTTTACAATCTTGTCGAACTCATAGCACCCATCAATATCTTGAGGTTTATTCGATTTAATTAGGTTTTTGTGGTCAAAGCCAAGTTTATAATTGCAAAATTTGCAATTTATGCCGAAATTCATAATAGCTCACTTGAAAACTTTTTATCACATTTAATGTATTATCCAACCAGTATCCAGTCTTGTCTAGTATGATAAAACTTTTTAAGATTCATATAAGCCAAGAGTCATGAAGGTTTTATGAAAAATCAAATTGACAGCAAACTATAAGTTCAAAGTTATAAGATAAACTTGTTTTGTTGACAAATGTTACACAACGTGCCCAAAAAGTATTAGTTACTTTAAACGAAAGATTCCTTTTGATTCTAGCATTTATGTTGAACTCGACTTACGTAAGATTAAAATATATGTTACAAGTACCCCCACCCCCTCCCTTTTTTTTGTTTTTCGGGAGTCAATGTCGTTGATAAGGTTTGTTCCACCATCTTCTTCAAGGTATGAGATTTACTTAAGATGCCATTTAGAGTTAGACCACCTTCAACGAGGTTTGTCCAACCAATCTAAATAATATATTAATGTCTCTAATACCATCTGTAAACGCCAATACAATGTTATTTTTCGTCAAAACTAAACCTTAATAAGACAACCTAACATTTTCATGGTATTTGTCAACATCACTCATGATAGCATAGAATAGAACAATAATATTAACCGGATCAAGTGTAGTTATAAATGCTTCAATGCATTGAAGTTTTTTTCAAAAAAAAAAAGGAAAAAAGAAAAATTATCCATTTTTTAGTTGAATACTTCAATTCAAATGAAACTTGTCATACCATCCAACCACTTTAAGGAATCCATTTTATGGTCTAACCAAAACCCTCTCAACAATTCAATTCATGTGTAACTATATTTATTTTATGCAAAACTTCAATTACAATGGTGTTTTAAAGCAACCCTATCTGTCTATAAGTCTATAAATAAATATGGTTCCTGTTTCCCATGACCCTAATTATTGTCTCATCTACAATCCTTATTAAATAATCCCACCAATAACATTTAAAACAACAGATTTTGGAAACTGCTTACTTCTTATCACGTGACTCTTTATTATGTCACGTGCTCACACTTCAACTGCCACATTTTATTGCAATCTAAATACTAAATGTGTTAAAGGTGTCCTTCCTAAAACGCATTTGTCTCAATAGTACCAAGGTGTGTTAAAGGTGTCCTTCCTAAAATAGGTTGAGAGTTCTAGTCCCATAGTGGACAAAAGATGGAAAAATTTTGCTTAAAAAAATACTAAAGGTGTCAATTTTCCATCCAAATCAAAAGAAATGAATTAGTTTGGATAAACAATTGTTGTATAATGAATTGAAATAAGTAACATCATAATATGAAATGAGTTGAGATGTGTAACACTTTAATACAATACGGGTCAAGATGGGTAACCTAAAAACTATGTGAAAGCAATGAATTCAAACGTTTAAGAAATGATTAATAACATATTTGATGAGAAAATCACTAACAATTATCCTAATGGACTATTTGTTTAGTTATAACACATTTTAACTTAAATCAAATTGATGTTCTTTTATGAAAAATCCATTTGGACCCAAACTGATTTTGCTTAAAACTCATCTTGACCCACACTCATCTTGACCCGAACTCATTCTAACCCGTTACCCAACCCGACTATTTTGCCAGCCATACTAAATACACCTTTCAACCCTAAATTATTGTTTCCTAACTATATGAATATTGTAAGTTGATATAATTCGTGTAATCATACGCTATGTATAATCACATAAATTGTTCAAGGTCAATCCAAGCAAACCTGTTTCAAAAAAAACCCGACCCGTTTCAAACGAACCCGAGTATACACAACCAGCCAGCCTCACC
Source organism: Mikania micrantha (assembly GCA_009363875.1). Classification (NCBI taxonomy): domain Eukaryota; kingdom Viridiplantae; phylum Streptophyta; class Magnoliopsida; order Asterales; family Asteraceae; genus Mikania; species Mikania micrantha. Next base: position 41,428 of record SZYD01000825.1, on the reverse strand, counting down.
CATTTTGCCACCTTATTTGCTACTTAATAAGAGTAAATTTATCTCCTTGAACAGAAAGAACCATATTCAATTTGCAGGACCTCAATTCTTGTTGGCTTCCATTACTATATTCCATAGTAATATAGAGATTTTAATGATGATATATCCATACTATTACAAATTAAAGTTTAATTAAAATAATATAAAATAAAAATAAAACTTTAAATTAGCTGTGCATCTGATTTTGACCCACCAAAGGACCAATCTCTATACTTTGAATTAATACAGTCAATTTATGTCTATTAAGAGAGCAAAAACTGGTTCTTGAAAACACAGAACACATTTTTCTGAAAATTTCAAGTACACAATGTAGAATAGTGAGAAGCAGCCATTAAATGAAGCCAAACTGATGCACAACCATATAAACAGCGGTCTGTTATTAGTCACCATAAATTAGTATTGACAGTAACATGATACAGGTTTTGATTAGCTAACCCGGGAAAGTAATTCAAATTCAGACTACCAATTACTTATATGCAAACATTAAAAATACAATTTAGGTTTTGAAGGTTTGATGGGTTGATGCTTACCAAATCAGGTTACTCTCCCATGTATTAATCAATCTGCAATTTGACACGCAATGCACAAAGTTGTATTAGTGTTCTAAAATCTAAACGGGTCAAATGGGTGACAAATTGTGAATCAATTAGAGAAAATAATATTAAAAGATAAGTATTTAGTTAATAAGGCCTGACTCTTAAACCAAAACTGGAAACCTGACTAATTTGAGTGCTATGTTTAACTATAAATTAAATTACAATGTGTAACAGTAGAATGCAGATACTCTCCCCTTATGTTTAATTAATAGAGATTGTGTCTGAAATAAAACAGACAATCTTACTGACATTATATAAGAAAGTAGTTGTACACATTAAGTTGTAATTTATATAGATTTACAACAATAGGAGATTACTCATAAAAGTTGATGGTTAAAAAAAAAAAAAGATGTGCGTGTGTGAGTAGAAAATAAAAGGAGGTGAAACACCCTCTCCCCATGTAAAAAGATTCTAACATTGAATAAATTCTTTAAAGCTACATAGCTATCGCGGGTGCAAGGCGCACTCAAGGCGCTAAGAGTGAGCCTTGATCCTAGGCACAAGACACTCATACAGCAAGTGCCTGAGATAAACAAAGCGCATAGCATAAACAAACTATTTTCAAGGGTTTTAAAACTCTTTTAGACTTGTTTAGTGCTAGTTTAGGATTGTATAGGCTAGTTCCAGACTTCCAGGTCATTTTTGTAAAGTTTCAAGCAAGTTTGGCCGAAATTTGCAAAATATTGCCTGAATTAACAGATTTGGCCATAATTTTGGTGGAATCTTAGTCGGAATCTTTGCCAAAATCTTCTCGGAACATCACCTGAGGGCCTGGATGGCCGCAAGGCGTTTTCCCTGCGCCTTTGCCTCTCCTGAAAACCTAGGCATGTGCCCAGAGGACATATGACAACATAGCTACAAGCCTACAATGAATATCATTTCTACTCAAGATTTGATCACTACATTTCGGTATAAATAACCAGATAAAGAAAAACTAACTGGTTTAGTTGTGTTATTATTTATTCAAAGGTAAACTTGTTTAATGCTTTTACATAGATGCTCTAATTATTAAAAATCATGGTTTAAAAAAAACAGCCTAAGGCGGCACCTTGAGGCGCACTTCAAGGCGAAACGGGGAAAATTCATTTTCGAGGCGGCGTCTCACAACATTTTAAGAAACGTGCGCCTCACTGGGCTGAGGAGGTGTAAATGGGCTTGAGGCGGTCCGATAATTAGAGGCGGCTAAAAAAAATTACAGGCAGGGAAAAAAAACCCTCCGCCTATTTTAACCTAATAATCCTTCTTTCCAAACGCCACAACTCTCTCGCTAGCCTTCTTCCCACATCAAGAAACTGATCTGCTTCCATATTCCAAAGCAAGTTTTCTTCTAAAACTGTAATTGCTAGAACTGCATGTGCTTGACTGCTTCTATTTTATTTATTTTTTTCTTCTTCTATCCAATATACAAGAACGAACGTTGAGATCCTTCATTCCTTCTTTATTTTTCTATTGACTAATCTAACTATATATGGTTGTATATCATATTATTCTTCTGCAATTTATATGGTTTTATTTCATCATTAATATGTTCATATACTATATATTATACTCGTTATTATGGTAATTTATATGGCCGTATTTCACTTGTATGGTTGTATTGTATATTAATGTGTTTTTACATCAGCACATGATTATTTTAAAATTCAATAATATGTTTTCAACTGTAGATTAGTGCCTGTTTTTGTTTTTGTTTTAACATATTACATATTATAGTGTTGCTTTAGACTTCTAAACATTCCAAGTCTTTTTGTGTTTGATAGACTTTGTCCTTTTTATCTTTATTGAATTTGATGTTGAAATTAGCTATAAAAGTTCTTTAATTATTGTTTAGTATTTTTTTGATAGATATATTATAAAAATATTTATTTATTTACTTCCGCCTCGGACTTCCGCCTCGTTTCGCCTTGAGGCGTACGCCTCGTGAGGCAGAGGGAAAACGCCTCGAGGCGTGATTCCGTTCTTTTAAACCTTGTTAAAAATTAGTTTATATAGATAGAATTACTACTACATTTAAAGTAATTTTATATTGCCATTTATGATAGATGTAGTTGGCTAATCGTATGAGTTAATTTTGTTATTTGGTAAAAATGAAAATCTGTTAATGGAAAAATCAGGGCACCCATCAATACCTTGCTAACTAATGGGTTCAGGTAAAATGCAACTTAAACTAGACATGTGGCTTTAAAGGATTAAAGTTAGAAATCCAATGGAAATTAAATTTGAACGTGCGTCCTTTACTGAAGGTTCAAGTGACATACTTTAACATATCATCTTAGTGAAGCCTAAAAAACCAACAAGTTTCATAACGATGGTTTAAGGTAAACGGTTTTTAGGTGCCGTATCAAAAAAAAAAGAAGAAAAAAAAAAAAGAACAGCACAGTTAAAAAAAAAGAAAGCTTGTGTCCAAGTTTTTGAAAGTTGGTTGCCTTAAATGTAAATTTTCAAACTTAGAAAGTTTTTTAGCCTAAAAAATGTTGGTTGCCTTCTATGCAGTCAGTCCAAACTTTAGTAGCAAATCTTACTTACACAAGTGATATTGACTACTCCATGATTTGCTGCTGTTTCAGATCATTTACTAGTTCAGTTAAAGAACCCTTGGTGTCATTTTCAAACTCATCCTTGCTCTTGCACTGCAGCAACTGTTCTTGAAGACTCTGCACAAGTGTTTTAAGTTTCTGAATTTGCTTTTCCTGAGATAAGATTATCTGCAATTAAAAATGGCAAAAGGATTTATGGTAATAGCAGTAAATACCTCATTAAAGGTGAAATGCAAAGAAAGTATAATACAATATATTACAACATATTATTTTTTTCTTTATGTATTATATGTTATAGATCTTGATCCGAAGATCATTGAATCTCATAATTATTCAGTATATTATATATATGTGTGTGTGTGTGTGTGTATTTCCATTCATCCATGTGTCAAAGAGAGGATATTCACTTTTAGTCACCTCTTATTTAGAAGTTATAAATAGGAAGGTCACTATATAGAGTTTATGGAGAAATATGCCCTTATAAACATCACATCTACTTATTGATTGATAACCAAAACCTAGAAAAAATAACCAATAATATTAAAAACGAAACAAACCCTAAAGGAAAGTGTCGGAACAATATGGGCCCTAATTTTTTATCATGTGACCGATTATAATTTATGACCAGACTAATAAAGAGAGGGACCAGGCTTTAACCAAATAACCAATTCAAGTGTATCTCAACAAAAACATATAGCATATTAGCATCACTCCATTCACTCCCATGTTTATTTCATTTGGATATTTCATTCAGTCAAATCTCCATTATCTACTTTCCCTTGTAGCAATCTTGACAAGGGTTAGTAAAGTGGGTCTGGCTCATGAACAATCAGAGCAGTAAGCCAGTAACCCAATTATCAGGTACAAGCTTTCCGAGCTCAAAAACTCGGATTATCAGTTCAGGAAGGACAATGTTAATCAAGAAGCGATCAATACAATAGGATACAAGGGAATCATTAGCTAAAACTCCAAGCAGGTACTTTATCTAATCTTTGCTTATTAAACCCAAATACCATATCTGTTTTCTGTGATTTAGACTTATACATGTTAAGTGGGATTCACCTGATTTAGCAAAAATGTTCATCATGACAATCATAAAGGGTCTGCACAATATAAATGAAAAACCAAGAGAGTTCTGGTCATCTGGTGAATCTGATAACAGTAAGCAGTGGTACTTCTTTAATTTCTTCATAATATAATTTTATTTTTGCAGTATAGTACAATTATCTTTATGTTTATATCAGCTCTCTTATATACCATGAATCACATTCTATTATAGTTTTCATTAGGTATTATAAAAAGAATACGTCTCATGTAGGCTACAAATGCTAATACATGCAAAATGAGTCAAAATGACTACATATATATAATATAACTACATATTTGTTTGGCGAATATCCATGACAGATTTGTAATGTGATAAAAATAGTAGTAGGTGGCGTCTTCAATAAGAGACCGACTCTACACACGGTGTCTTTAATAAGAGACCGACTCTACACAAAGAACCACGAGAACCATATCTCCTGTATGTAGTGTTTGACAGATGCAGCGGGATAGAGAAAGCAAGGTAAGTGGTAACATAACCACCACTTATGTATCACAATTAAAACAATAGAATACAAGTGTTAATGTGGTTCCCAGAATTCTCTACATAACAGGGTTTTGTATTAAATAGCCTTCATTGTTAGCAATTAACATTTTTGTCGGACTTCCACTCTTCTTAAATTCCACCACATGAAACCTTCTAGCATTTTAGTGTATGCCTTCTATAACAGATTTTTAGCTTTTAGTTCTAGTTTTTAATTTTAAATATGGCCTTGTTTTAAATGCATCGCTTGGTTAAATCCATCACACACACACATATATATGTAAATAAATAAAATTTTGGTAGCATATCTGATTCAATGGTCTCCTTAGAAGCGAACTCTTTATCCCATTGGGATATGGGTAAGGTTTGCATTAGTTCCACCCTCCCCAAAACCTACTGATAAGTAGGATTTTACTGGGCATGCTTGTTTGTTTGTTTGTTCATAGTGCATCATTTCCCATCCCTCTATATCCATAGCTAGGGCGAAAGGTGCATGTTTTTGTACAACTAAATAAGCTTTATTTGCAAACAAAAGTCGAGTCTCCCATCTAATTACATGTTCGTCTATCAACTAATCATTTCATAATTTCTTCTTTGATTGTTTTTAGATTTTACATAGAAACCTCCTACACACCCTAGCTTTGACCAAGTTCAACCCAAACTACATGAGGCATGCCTTTTTGACCCTGATGCAAGAATCGTGCCTTTTCTAACCAAGCATACAATCCAAATGAATATACGATATCTTAGAAGCAAAATATAGCAACAGTTAAGATATGATAATACAAGTACTTGCCTTCTCTTTAACAGACTCTTTCCTGTCTAAAACATACTGTTCTTTTCTGGAAAGAACCGATGATCTTGCTTCTACATCGTTTACAATTTTCTGATTCCAATCCAACTGGGAAGTCAACACCATTAACAAAAGCAAAGTGACTAACAGAAGGGGCCTGGACATGACTAATTGGCTAAACCTGTTGAAGAAAGCATTCAAAACATCAAATTAAGAATCACCAAAACATCAAACACATCAATTCACAGTCAAATATATACCAATTTCCAGTTGTAAAACACCATCATGGCCAAATGAAATTAGGGTTCCAATAAAACCCTAGGAATCCCAATCACCCAATATCAAATTTACGGCATTCTAGAATTCTATCCGTTTCTTATACGTGATAAAGCAGACGGATTCGTATGAGCAGTGAACGACAATTACACAAAATCATCAATTGATTGTGCATCAGTGCATATGAATATGATTATGCATAATTGAGCAATTAAGTGAAAATAAAAGCACAAAACAGTCCACCGGAGCACCTTAACAGATGTTGGAGAGTGTCGCCGGAGAAAATCTCAGGGAATCCGCGTGGATAACTGATTGTAACGCGGGGAGACAATTTCAAATCATTGTCAACTGCTAGAAACTGATATCTTGTTCGCTCGAGTTTTTTCTGGTTAATACCGGACTTTTAAAAAAATTTGAAATCTTATTTTCTAATCCTATACGATCTCTTAAAAACCTATCCGGATTAAATTTTCAGATAAATTCGAATATCAGATATACAAAGTCTTGTTTATTCTAATAGGATGTCCAAAATCAATATATTCGGATTATTAAGATGCAAAAATAAGTTTATTAAGGTTTTTCGGATATATTTAGATTGGATTAATATATTTTTAATTTGGATCGAGTTCCATAAAAAGTCATAGAATTTTTAAATCCAAATAACTCGGATAAACGATGAACCCTTATAAAAAAGTGAAACAATTATATCATGGTTGAAAATATATATTTTCAACAGCTTTGTTGTGGAGCTTTAGCGATGCAACCTTAGGTAGCGCTTGATATGCATGAATTAATGGTAGAATGGAATGAGTCATTACGTGGAAATGAAAAGAAATGTGTTTGGTTACCACGTAGGAATGGAATGCACCATTCGACAAGGAATGTGATTCCTTCACTTTTGATGATTTTTATTCTTTGAAGTATGGGTGTGTTTTTTTTTCATTCATTCTCTTAAAGGAATGATCCGATCAATCACCCGACCCATGTTCAAAACAATTACCCGACCCATGTATAAAAACCATTACCCGACCCATGATCGAACCATGAGCTAAACAATAACCGACCAATGAACCGACCAATGATCCAAACCATGACTCGACCCATGATTTGAACAATGATTACCAAACAATAAGAAGTAATAAACCATTTCATTACCATATGTAACAAAACATGTTAACGGAACGGTAATTTAAATTAAAATAATAATAATAAAAAAAGAAATATAGATTGATGGTAAAGACGAGTTTTAATTTTGAAAAAAGGTGAGATAAATTGGGATGACATTATTCAAAATATGATTAAAACCATAAATCGACTCATAATTTGTATTCTATTCATTTATCTTTTCATGTCTACTAAACAATAAGAACTAATAAATCATTTTATTACCAAATGTAACAAAACATGACAATAGAATGGTAATTTAAATTAAAATAATAATAAAAGAAAGAAATATAGATTGATGGTAAAGACGAGTTTTAATTTTGAAAAAGGTGAGATAAATTGGGATGACATGTAATATTTTCTTATTTTTCTAAAAATAATATATTAGTTATTATGTTTTATGTTTTAGATTATTTTATAATATATCTTCATCATTGTAGTTTACGTTTTATCTCATTTTTTGTTATTTTGGTATTATATTTTAAACATTATATTAATTTTGTTGTTTAATTTTTATGTTTTACATATTAAGTATACAATTGTTTTATATCATTATTATGTTTTATAGAATCATCAATTTTACACACACATTTAAGATTATTACATTATATGCATCTTAATTTTTAGTAAGTATATTTTAAATATTATATAATATGTATTTATTATTGTGTTTCATATCTAGGTTTTTATTTGACATGTATGCAATTACTGTCTTATAAGTTAAACTCATTTTGAGTTTTTGTGTCATTGCTTTTTATATATTAAAAAATTGTTATTTAATTTGTATGTCTTACATTTTTAGGAGTATACAATTGTTTTATATCACCATTTTGTTTTTTCAAAACTCTTTGTTTTACAAAACGTATTTCAGGTTATTGTATTATATGTGTTAATAATAATTATGTTTTAGTTTTTTTAGATCATTTGGTGTTATTTTGTTATTTTTTATGTATAAGATAATTTTCTTGTTATTTTATCATTTTTTTACATATTATATAAAATTTATATTAGAATACAAATATATATATATATATATATATATATATATATATATATTTTGTTTAGAGTATATTCATAATTTCATACTATAGATGGCCAGATTGGTACCGTAAAATATTGCAATTAAAAAATATAGTAAACAACTGTCGCAAGCTACATGGATCATCTCGGTAATATACTCTAAAAAATATAAAGTCTTTATTCAATATGTCAGAGATATTTTGTTAGTTTGCTCTTCATAGAATATGTATCATCAATAACTTATGAACTAACATATTTTATACACACCTTAGTATCATCCAACTAAATAGCATTATGTTCCAACTTTATATAATCAAATAGGTAGTGGAACAATTTTAGTTATAGAGGTGTGCAAATAAGCTGGTTTGAGACCCAAGACCAACAACTCGGACTGACTCTCAAACTGGTTTGAGGTGAAGCTGATTTCAGCCCAAAACAAACCAACGGTTTTTAAGTGATTCCTAATCCAATATAGTGAAGCAATTTCAAGTCTCTGTAAACCAAACCGATTTTATCTAAAACCAGTTGCATCCCAATCTGACCTAATAACATATCCCTGGTATCTGTTTTCAATCAAACTAGTTTCAATAAGTTGATTTTGACTTCTGTTAGCCCAACTTAAATTGGTTTGCGACCCTAACCTCTTTGTTCCAAAAAACACCAATACTAGTCCCAGTCTCCCAAAAGTTCAAATGTTAGATGTTTTTAAAACATGATGTCAAATAACACAGAACACAAGGCCTAATTACAGCTGAAATAATCCGATCTTTTATTTTCTTTCAAAAGAAGTAGAATTAGAGTAAGGTTTGTTATTTTCTTACTTCAAAGCACTAGTAAATAGTGAAAATATACATGGTACATTTATTTGTATATTTTATAGAGACAATAAATTGTTTACCTTTTTGTTGTTGTTACAATAACTAATTTTTTACATAAAAACAAAATGATTTTATAAAAATTCCAAACTTCCAACCCAATAACCCATTAAGAACGAGTGGACCGTTGGGTGAGGCCCACCATCATAAACGTTAAACAGGAGGTAAATAGGGAATGAGTTTCCAATGGGCCTACTTACCGATTCACTCCATTTAGGGGCGTGAATTTTCGACACGACCCGAGAACACGACACGAACCTAACACGAATTTTTCTGGGTTAGGGTTATGGCTAAACAGGTTTGGGTTCATTTAAGGTCGAACCCGCCAACCCGAAAATATAAATGGGTCAGGTTCGGGTCAACCCATCAGGTTGGCGGGTCGACCCGTTTATTTAGAAAAAAAACATATATTATGTTATTATATTATTCAATATTGAATTTTAATATATTTATATTTGATTATGGTACTACCAAAAAAAAAATAACTGATATCATTGAAGACGTTAATTTTTAATATGATAAAAATGTTGAATATGAAATAAATTATGAACAAGATTGAAAAACAACATATTTTGATTGAAAAATGTTTTTATTTTATTTTGAAAACTAATGTATTTTACAATCTGATGTACTTTGGTTACTGTTTTTTAATTATATAATATATTTTGATTATAATTTATGATTTTAGAGTAAAATATGAAAAATAAATACATATTTCAGGTCAAACGGGTCAGGTTCGGGTCAACCCATAAAAATTCGGGTCAGGTTCGGGTTGGTTGGCCTGACCTGATTGTCGGGTTGGGTCGGGTTGGGTCGGTGTAAAAATTTTCAGGTTCGGGTTGGGTTAAACCCACAACCTGACAACCCGACCCATTCAGCACCCCTAACTCCATTGCTTGGCCACTCTTTGTCTCGTGAAGACTTGAGGAATCTTTTTTTTTTTAACGGCTTCAGGTTAAACGACTGATTTAAGCTCAAACAAGCACACATCCAAAGGCAAGTCCAGTTGTCAGCCCTTCACCCACAGGTAAGCGAGAACCGGATAAATCCGTAAACACTCTTTCCTGCTTAGGTTTGAACCCCTGATTTCAATAAAGTGCAATTTCTCCGCTTCATCGCAATACCACTAGTTGAAGTGTTCGTTAACAAATCAAATTTAACTCGTTTTTTATTCAAGTATTTTAGTTACGTAAATACAAAAATATTTGCATATATTTTAAAATTAGATTTTATATATAACAAAAAATATGTCATTTAGTTAACTTTAACATAATTTATGTAATAATATTTGATAGATAATTATGTATTTTTATGTCTAACAAAAAATATTATACTTATATAAATAAATAATATATAAATAAAAAATATGTTCGATATTAGGTTTGAGCTCGTTTAAGCATTATTTGAACAAACCTTTAAAGGGACAATGATTTTATGAACTCAAAAGGAAAGAAAATTCATATATTAATTTAATTATATTTTGATGAATACTTTTTTTTATTTATACTTTAATACTTTCTAGCAAAGGGGCTACCGGTACCCTTTGGCTTTTCAATGGAAAGTCATGGGTTCAAATCACTCCCAAGGGGAAATATGGGTCCGTGAGAGGTCAGTGGGTTTCCGGTGCGGTTTCCTCCTGTGGTGGTGGTGGGGTTTCAACGGAGGTCATGGTAACTAGACCTTGATGACGTGGCCTGAAAATCAGTGTTTAATACGTTAAGATCATATGTCATTCAAAAAAAAAATACTTCAATACTTTCTAATGATTGTAATCTACTTGTGGTGTCTAAATCACCCTCACTACTATGCTTATTAGACCAATACACATATGTATTGGTGACCCAAATGGGTGGGTCATTTGGTTGCCATATTTAAAAAGAAAAAAAAAAAATCCATTCTTCACAACCTAACTCCAACCCAAGTCACTCTACCACCAACCCAAGTAACAACCTAACTTTTTCAATTATTTTAAATATAATTTAATTTCTATTTAATAAATTATATAAGTTAACTCTTATTAAAAATTTAATCACACAAAATATTTAAAAAACAAAAACTTGTCGGTTTATAGTCACAACCTAGCTTTTTCAATTAATTTTAAATATAATTTAATTTTTATTTAATAAATTATATAAGTTAACTCGTTTTAAAACCCGACATAAATTTTATTAACGAAGTTATTTACAAAAAAAAAATATTTTTAAAAAAAACTTGTTGGTTTATAGCCATTTAGAAAAATAATAGGTATTTTTTTTAGATAAATTAATTTTTAATATTTTTAAAACAATGATAAGTCATATTTATGCAATGAATATATTAATAAAATCTGAATGGGGTTGGGTTGTTAATGTGTGTAAAAAATTAAGCTAGGTTGGATTGTGTAGATGAAAAAAAGAGAAATATTTTTTTTAATAAAAAGTTGGGTTAGACTAGGTCACTGATGTGGATAGTCTCATAATCCATAACTATAATATGTATCGAGAGGTAAAATTCAATTATGTAAAGAGTTTAGAGAACCGTATAAATCAATATATATGTATTTATTTTTTAATGCCATGCATATAAGTTCTTTTACGAATTGAAACCAGCCGGTTTTGTACTAACAAGGCGGGTCATGGGGAGGGGAGGGGTGTGAAAGCGCCCCGAGCCCGACAATTTAAAGGGCCTGAAATATAAAAAAAATTATATATTATATATACAAAAAATTTATATAAGAAATATATAACATCAATGTTTAAAAGGGTACATGAACGGTCGGGAAAGGGACAAATCCGACCTCTGTCCCGGGCCCAATATTTTTTGAAGGCACAAAATTTGTATAGATATGTATATACAGAGAATCAGTTAATGGTTTATTCGGTTCGGTTTAATTGGTTTCAATTTTCTCACTATCCAAAAACCGAATCGAATTTGAGATTCGGTTCGGTTTCGGTTGAAACCAAACAAACCGATTAAAAATCAAATAAACCGGTTAAAATCAAATGAACCGATTCGAATAAACTGAATTAAATCGAATAAACCAATTAAAAACCAAATAAACCGGTTAAAAATCGAATAAACCGGATTCAAGCTTATATATAATTAATAAGATAATAAATTTAAATCTGAACTCGGTTTAATGGGTTAACCAAACAAACCGAATTCAAAATAATTTGGAATGATAACCGAACCGAAAACCGAATTCAAAATTCAGTTCGGTTTCTCAGTTACGAACACGGTTCAGTTTTTCAGTTACGAATGCTGTTTGTTTTTTCAGTTACGAATACGGTTCGGTTTTCGGTTTTCTTGAACACCCGTAATTTAATATTTGAATTCACTATAGGGTCTTTCTTCCGGTTCGGCTTGTCGCCTTAATTTTAAAGCCGCCTCTGAAAAGGCCCATTTTTTTTTCCTCGCCCCAGGCCTCCAGATTTTTTTTATTCTCGAGGCCAGCTCTGTGTACTAAATATGGCTCTATCTATAATCACTATACCAAAAGTTATCTGATACGTCGAGCTACGCTGACGACACGTTGTCAGCAAAACCTTTCCTGACGACATATCGTCAACACCAATTTCGACGCAATAACTTCAACGCTGCATATTTTATGGTGGTCGCCTTAAATCTAGTTTGTATTGATTGTTTTTCACAAAGACATATCGTCGCAAAATTTCAACACCATTTTTTTGCAATTGAAATAAAACAGAAAAAAAAATAATATTTATCTTTTGCCGAATATCATCATGCAAGATAAATATAATCTGTTATTGATTTTTTTACTAGTATTTTATTTACACGATATATTAATGTGTTTTACTCTCACATTGTTTTCTGAACACGATACTTTTAAACAGTGTTTTCGGAACCGGACCGGACGTCTGGTTACTGGTCGAAAAGGTTGGACCGAATTTAAAAATAGGGCAACATAATAAACATATAAAATATTCCAAAAAAATTATATAATTATAAACACATTTAAACGAACATAATTAATGTTTAAACAAACATAATCATATTAAAAAATATACAGGATTTGGTTTTAATTATTCAATCTTTGGATTTTATTTAAAAAAGTGAAATCCGGTTCGACTAGTGAACCGGTTCCTAGTCCGACCGATGAATTGACGAAGCCGGCTCGCATGCTTATTTTGGGCCGGCCGACCCCCGTTCCCGTTCCGACCGGTCCGGTTCTAAAAACTATGCTTTTTAAAACTACTATTTACATTTTCGTTCATATTTTAATTAATAGACATAACTAGTAAATCTACCCGCCGTGCGTTGCAACGGCGTCAAAACGTGTAATACTTCGAATTTATTAGGTTGAAGGAAAACGTAATATAATTGACTCAACATATCTCTTATAAAAAACTTACGCCGAAACATAGAACAACAGAAAACATATGCAAAATAGAACAAAAGCGTATTATATTTGACCGAACTTATTTTCGGGAAAACTTTATATCAAAACGTGTATCAAAAAGAGATTATTTTGACTATTACGTAAAACTAAGCACGTAAAAAATTATTACTTTTAGTTAAATGTAAAAAAGGGTAAATTAGAAACTTTAGAAATTTAAATTAGTCAAAGTGATGAAAATGTTAATCCTGAAAGCACAGGGTGAAGATTTAAGAAGCGAAGAGATAAATCTGAAATTTAAAAACTTAAGAAGGATCTGAATGATATTTTACAAACTCTTTAAAAAGATGAGAGGGAAAAAAATATGAATGTTAAAACAAAAAAGATGAGAAAGAAGAAAAAAAGGGTGGGTAATATTAGAACACGTGCCCCATAGATTTAAATTACAAAGACCTTGCCAACTCTACTGCACAAACATTCATTGATTCATATATGACAAATTCTTCTTATTAATCTTATCTTATCTTACTTAACTAATAAATAAATGTTTTTAGGAGCACTTGGCGCATTTTTAGAGCGCATTGATTTTTTTTCCCGTCTCTCTCTCCTAGTAAATTTATCATATACTAAATATTAAATATGTTTTTCACACATTTTTAAATAAAAAATAAGACTTTTTCAATACATTAAAAATATTTTAATATTAATAAAGCACATTTTTTTTAAAAACCAAATAATTATAAAATATAGAATTTGTAAAAATAGTTTTACAAAACGAATATTTAAGGAAACAAACTTTGAAAAAATTAGTGTTTAAAAAAATAATATAATTATTTTATTATTTAATCTATGAAATTATGTTTAATCATATTTTATATTAAAAAAATCATCTTATATAGTTTAAATTTTTATTGATAACCGTTAATAAATAAAAAAAATTTTATTCATCTCGTGTAATACACGGGGTATTAACCTAGTATATGTAATATATATAAAGATACAATATGTATCTCTTAATAATTATAAAAGATCCTAAAAGTAGATTTTCTTGTTTTTAAACAATTCTTCATCAGGTTCTTTTGTTCCAAGCTAGCTTAGTCATCCATATAAATTAAACCATCAAGCAAATAATAATTTTAATTTACTATTTTATAAACGAACGTGGGAACTAGTAGCATAATTGGTAGAGGTATTTTCTTTTAAACCGAAGATCTTGGGTTCAAATTTAAACAAAAAAGTATATTAATGTTGGATAGTTAATTCTAGCATATTTAAGAAATAAGAAATATATAGATTCTAGCGTATGTTGGATATAAAAGGTAGAGAGAAAAAAGCCAAAAACATAGTATTTGTAGTTGCATGGGTTGGATGAAGAATCTCTAGTGTGTCCATTAATTCATTTAAAAGTGTTGATGAAGAGACGTGACGTTGAGTCCTATTTCGCCGTCAAAAAGAAAAAAATTACCAGTGAGTTTTCAACTTCTTAACATAAAATTATATTGTCGCGACTCATTAATAAACTTGGCTTGCTTGGCAATTGATACCAGGGATGACTCAATCAAATTTGGAGGCCCTGAGCGGCAAAAAAATCGTACCCTTTGTCACATGTCATTATAAATAAGCCTCATCCAAAATAACACCTAATTACTAAACAACTATGACTTGATTTAACACCTAACAACTTAATCACTAAACAAGTTTGATACAAATCAAATTTAAAGGTGAAAATTTACATATTAGAAGTCGCCCTCTATGCACACATGTCATAACATGTTGGGTAAAAACCAGATCGTCTATCAACTTATAATATAGGTGGTGCATGAATAACAATAAAAAATAAAAAACTAAAAAGCATTTGTAACATGGAGACTATATTTTATCAAATAAAAAGGGATTGATTATTCACACATCCACCATTTTAATTTTAACACACTCACCAACTATATACGTCTCGTATAAGAGTCCAATCATTGGCACTGACTCTCAATGATTGGTCACTTATAGAGCCGCGTATAGCCGAATAGGTCTATACGCCTCGTATATGAGTCATATCATTGACATTGACAAATTCGGATACACAATGATTGCCCCCTATACGCATCATATATACCTATACGAGTCTAGGGCTGTCATAATGGGTCAGACACGACACGTTAAGACACGAAACACAAACTGCTTATACACGAACACGGCACGAACTCTTACCGTGTATGTTTTTTCAAACACGAACATGATCCGTTAAAAACACGTAAACACTAAATGACTCTTTATGAACATGTTAACAGTTAACACTATAAATGACCTGTTAAAACTTTTCAAAGAACATGTTAAGGAATCCATTAAAGAAATAGGGTTAGACAATTAGAAATTTTTTGAAACTAATCGGTTACCCACATATTTTATTATATTATTTATTTTAAATTATAAACAAGTCTTAACGTGTATTAACATGTCTTAACGGGTCCTAACATGTTTTAACGGATATTAACAGTTATCAACGGGTCTTAACGGGTTTTACCATGTTTAGACACGAAAAATAAACATGTGTTAACGTGTCAACCTGTTTTAGACATGAAACATGTTAAAGGTAAACACGAAACATGTTAAAGTCGTGTCGTGTTAACGTGTTCGTGTCTGAAATTGCCAGCCCCATATACGAGACGTATAGGGGGTGTGAATAAAAGAACCCAAAAAAACATAAAGAAGAGCGCTGCCAAAGCAGGAGGAAAAATTAATAAAAGAAATTTGAAAAACATTAATAACGTGAGACCTGGATATTATTAAGTAAAAGAACAAAAAACCTCACGAAAAAGTCCTGCCTAAAAATACTTTTGAGCACGTCAGTTTTTAAAGTTAAGGATATAAATTGATATAAAAAATTAATGTTCAAGACATAAGAGGGGGAAAAACCTAAAGGAAAAACACTGGTTCAGTGACGAAGCTTGAATGCTTGTAAGGGGACAGAAATTTACGGAAACCATAATACATGTTCATTTTTTAAAGCAATAATAGGCAAAAACCAATACTTAAAACAAAAAATAGCATTTCAATCTAAAAATTAACACTATAGAGTATAAAAAAGAGGGGGACATTTTTGGTTGATCGGGTTTAGAACATGCATCACCCGTACATCAGGTTCTAGAAAGAAGGGAGAATTACATATTTCTTTTTCCTAACTTCAAAAATTACATATTTTTCCAAGGTGAAAATTTTCAACGCATAATATAGAATGTTCTTAAAGCATATTTGTAAAAATATGTAATATTACAAGTTACGAAGGATAATTATGTAAAAGCCCCTATAAAGTATCGACAAGGGAGTAGACCTTTTTGTGGTCTCCTCTATTCAACAATGCTCCAAACTAATGCTTAAAATGTTATTGTTCAAGGAAGAGTTACTAATGTGAATGTGACCCCCTTACTTAGTTGTTGTATATTATTATTATACAATTGTCTCAAAGTAAGATAAATGAGTTAGTTTTTGTAAACTATTATTGTATTTTGGGTTGAAATGGATATCATCATAATATGGAACGAATTAAGATAGGTAACACTTTAGCACAACTTATTTAAACTTCAACTTAATTGATGTTTTTTTAAAAACGACCAATTTAAACCTAAACGGATCTTGCTAAAAAGACATCATGACCCGTATCCTGACCCGAACCCATTATTACACATTACCCGACCCCGACCCACCCATTTTGCCAGACTTATTATATATGCAATTTGTCTGGGAAGATGTGAAATTGGTAAGTGATTGGAAACATTTAAACTATTTACTACAATTTCTTGCAACAATATTGAAAGATGATATAAAAATAGTTAGATTTTAGGTTGGAACATCTTATTGGTTTACATATTTAGCCTATTTAGTTAAGCGGGTCATGTTTAGGCTGGTAAGTTTAACCCGTTTGATTAAAGGTATTGTGTTGTGTTAATACGCATAATCCGTCATGACACCTTATGAACTCGTTTGAAATTAGGAGAAAGAACAAAAAACACACACATAATAGAAAATGAAGTGATGAACCATTAGCCACATTTAATAAAGTATGTTTATAGCTCACCTACCTCTTTTGCAACCCATTAATCTATTTGGCTATTTTGAAAAATAATTAATAAAGGTCAATGTTTGTGTTACATAATTCAAAATATGTTATTATTATAATTGATGACTTTTTGACATAATAAATACACAACTTAAATTCATCAATTAAACTTAGTAGGCCATGAAAGACTAAACCGTTGAAGACAATCTAAGAAATCTATTTACATATATAACTGGTCCCTAAAATATTAAAACAAAACAATCCTTGGGAAACTTTCATAAAAAGTGTTTAAAACTAAATAAAAATATTTAATAGGTATTTTTTCAAGAAATATAATAATGTCCATATAAATAGAATCTTTAAAGTTTGATCCAACATGAACCAATCAAAAGGTCCACTCCAAACTCTCTTTTGTATTCTTCCCACAACCCAAAAGTTCCTAATCAAAGTCCAAATGTTGCATTCATAGCAATGATAACAAAATCCAAAACAACATTATCATAATTAACAATTGTGCATCATGCATCAAGATTTGTACATTTTAGATATTTGTCCTAATAAAAAACACTCACCCAACTTCTTTAAATTTATTATTTTCTTCTCTTGAGAAACTTAGAAACAAGAATGGCACCATGGATGCTACCCTTGTTCTTAACATTAGTATTTTTACAATATAGTCCTTCATCTTGTGCAAAGTTTCAACCTAGGTACTTCCCTTCTTCAATCATACACACCAAATTGCAATCTCTACCTAGCAATAACAAGCTTTACAAAACTAGATACTTCACACAAATCCTTGATCACTTCAACTACAATCCTCAAAGCTACCAAACGTTCCAACAACGATATCTGATCAACAACACCTTCTGGGGTGGTCCTAAGATCAATGCCCCGATCTTCGTATACACAGGGAATGAAGGCAATATTGAATGGTTTGCTCAAAACACTGGCTTCATGTATGATATTGCGCCTGAATTCAAAGCCCTTCTCGTGTTCATAGAGGTATTAATTTGGTTTCATTCACCATTTGTGAACTTAATGGCAAAAGGGTTTCTAAATTTGGCAAGTATGATTGATTATAGCATAGGTTTTATGGTAAATCAATACCATATGGAGGTGATAAAAAGAAAGCATACAAAAATTCAAAGAGTCTTGGATACTTGAGTTCAACACAAGCATTGGCTGATTATGCTACACTCATTGTTGATCTCAAGAACAATTTGACAGCCATGGATTCTCCTGTTATTGTCTTTGGAGGTTCTTATGGTGGAAGTATGAACCATGTTTATTTAATTATTTTATTTAAAATATTATATAGATTTTTTATTTATTTTTTATTATTATGAATTCAAAATTGCATAGAAAAAAAGGTATAAATGGGGTTTTTTTGTTATGTAGTGCTGGCAGCATGGTTCAGGCTAAAGTATCCACATGTAGCCATTGGTGCATTGGCATCTTCTTCACCTATCCTTCAATTTGAGAATATTACATCTCAATACAGCTTCAACAATATAATTACACAAGACTTTAGGGTATTCTTTTTTTTTTTTTTTTTACTTTAACCAACATATTTTACTGTTTTTTTAACCGAATATAAACACATTATTATTATAAATTAATGTCCTATAATTAACAAACATATGGAATAAAACCTCCAAGAAAGTGATGTCATGGTTAAAGTAGAATAGATGTCTCAAGTTGAATTTCCATTTAAGATAGTTTTCCTTGGAGATTACCAATCCGTTTATTTACAGGTACGTTTTCCTATCCCTCCCACTTAGTCGTTCACCGGAGGGACTGACAGTTTACCAAATAAGTGGAAGTTCTCACATTTATAAAAAAAAAAAATAAGAAATAAAAATTTTCCATTTAGAGTCACAATTTAACTTTTTCTACATCAGGTTCAATTACAATTCGGACAACAATATTATTTAATTATTTATTTGGTGTCATATTAAGAAAATGTCAACTTATATAAAGTTTTGTCCAGTAAAAGGTGTCATTAAACCCGGACCCCCTCTACCCCTCTATCGTCATAATTTAGTTCTTTGTATTTGTAATAATAATAATAATAGTAATAATAGTGATTATAAATCAATAATTAACTAATTAATTAACAAAACTTTATATAATCTTATTGAATGTCTGCAGAGTGAGAGCGAAAATTGTTACAAAGTAATAAAGGGGTCATGGGACGAAATCAAGGAGGCGGGTCGTACGAATCGGGGACTCGAGTTGCTTCGAAAGTCGTTTCATATATGCGAGTACATATGTTATTTAACTCCTTTAAATTATGTATATTTGTTTTAATTAATTATGAAAATAAATTAAAAATAAAATGTTTAATTAAAATTGTACGTAGAAATTATATTAGCGGAGGTTATGTTGAAGGCTGGGTTTCAGAAGCATTGATATATACAGCAATGACGGATTATCCAACGCCGTCTAATTTTCTTTCTCCAATGCCGGCTTATCCAGTCAAACAGGTAATTTGTTTGATTCTCTATTTAATATATATATTAATATTAATATTAATATTAATTAATAAACATGTTATTTTAATACATATGTTCCTAAGTGTCTGTATATTGTCAAATTATGTTTGTTTGTATTTGTCTGTTTGTGTTTATATTTTTGTTGGATTTTCAATCTGAAAAATAATGTTTTTTTTTTCAAGTAATAGATGTAAGATATGTGTATATCTTACCATCTTCAGATTTTATAAACATTTTATGCTAAAAGTAAGATTTACTAGGTTGTTTTTCATCATCTATCCAAACTTTGTGGCAAAAAATAGTGCCAGATTTTACAAAGGGTTGTTCTCGCTCTTTCATAAAAAAAAGAAAAAAAAATCATATTCATTCATGCATGCATACCAACACACATGCATACTATACATAATTTTGCATATATTAGTGTTGTAAAAATCACAAGATGCTAGTTAATCGATGTGAGAATTAAGAATTCAACCTAACTAATTAAATCAGAATTTTTATATGTAATTTTTTCAAAATTATGTATATATACACGCAAATTTTCTATATAATTTTTACAAAATTGAATAAAATTATATACATGTTTGTCACATTTTCAATATTCAAAGGAAATCTCACCAGAGTTTCAAGATTTCGTCGAAAAACTCATTGGAATTTCAATGGTCGCTGGAAGTTTTGTCGGAATCCGGTCGATTTTTTTTCTGATTTGACCAATTAGTTCCGGCCATTGAATTGGTCATTTAGCCAAAATCAAAGTGACGAACCTCCGCCTATGTTAATTTTTGCAACACTTGATACATATATCATAGGTGAACTCATACAAGAAACATTTAAGAATTCATACGAGAATACATTAAGTAATTAGAAAGTAAAAATATACTTTAGTTTTTAATAAGGAAATTGGATGCAACAAAATGAAAATTAAAGAATTGGCTCTCATTTACTCACCAGAGGCGTACCCATGTATTGGACATGAGGGTCGACCGACCCCATGAACTTTTGATTTTTATGGTGTATATACGATCTGATCTTGACCGACCCCTAAGAAATTTTGCCCCCGACCCCCATTAAAATTTGGCCTACCAGATGAAGCCCAATTTAAATCAAATTAAGGCCAAAAATAAAAAAAATTACTCAAATAACGCAATATTCATTACTTGTTATTAAACTCAGTTGGTAATTACTAATAATTTAACTTAATAAGCATACTTTAAAAAAAGTAATAAGACCCAAATTTGTATATTGAGTGATTATTATATAATTTCAAAAGTTAAAACTTATCAGCATATTGAAAAATTTAGTAAATTTGTAATTTAAATAGTATTCTTTCGAATTATGTCAAAAGAAAATCAATTTTATCATATCATTATAATCAATGAGATGATTATTTGACGTGTTTTTATTATGTGTTTGTAAGTCAATTTAGTTTTAACATTTTTTGGGCAATCCGACCCGACCCAATTCGAATTGATCATAAAAAATATTTAACGGCAAATAATTATTTAAAAAAAATTCCGAGACCCATACAAAAAATTTCTAGGTCCGCCACTGTTACTCACCCTGAAAGTGAAATAAAAATAAAAGAGGCGTCAAATCATCTTTTAGCATGATACAATGACCAATTAAAAAGTATAATTTAATTCAAATTTTTTGGTACCTTTTACTTAAATGTATGTACGTATACAAACTAATCCTCGTAAGAAATACGAACGTATTTTTCTTGATGGGTGCATAAGTGGCGGAGCTTGACAGATAAGCTAGCGGGGGGCGAAATAAATTTTTTCTTTCAGGGGAGGCGAAATAAAGGTTTTTAAAAAATTTTACGCTACGTATTGGGAAATATATACTACTGCACGAAAAAACATGGGTCCCCCGGGTCTGAACTAAGCTACGTCCATGGGTACATGTACATTATTAAAATAACACAACTTATATATACGCAGATGTGCAAGGCAATTGACAACCCTAAGCTTGGAAACAATACGTTTGCAAAGTTGTATGATGCAGCTAACATCTACTATAACTATACTGGGAATGTTTCGTGTTTTAATCTTCTTGATAATTCAGATCCTCACGACCTCGGAGGATGGCAATGGCAGGTAACAACTTTTTTATTGTTAAAAATATAAAAATATATACAAAAAAACACTTATTAGAGGACATTATGTGATTACATATGTAATGTTGTTTCTTATGATTTTATTCTAATTTTTTAATTCCTTTTATTACCAACTAGATGGCGCCTCTCGCGCGTTGCCGCACAAATTTAACACCTTTGTTTTGACTCGGGAACGAACTAAAAAGAAAAAAATGCATTAACGTACAAAGAGTCGTGACTATAAAACAAACATGTTATGAGTCAAGATGTAATACAAAGGAATCATTTACAATTATAAAATAAATTTATTACAGGTTAAGAAAAAAACAAAAAGAAACTAAAATAAAAATTAAACGGCCCTCGTGTGAGAGTCGTGAGGCAATATAAAGAAATTTCTCACGAAAAAATCTCGAAAATTGGATTTCTCATGGAAAATCTCATGAAAATAGCAATAAAAAAAGAATTTATCACGATAGAATTAATTTATCACGATAAATAGCGATAAAATGAATCTATCATGATGAATGGAAATCTCAAAATCAATAAAAATGAATTTATCACGATAAATCACGATAAAATGAATTTATCGTGATAAAAACTATTCATAAATGTTTTGTTAGATATATTAATTAGTATTAATATTAATATTTGTTTTGACTATAAAAAGTCAAACGAAATGCTAAATTGATTTGGGCCAGGCCTGTACAGAGATGGTGATGCCCACAGATGGAAATAATAAAGAAAGTATATTTCCAGCCTCAACTTACAGCTACACGGGCCGTGCCCAATACTGCGAAGCATATTACAAGGTCCAGCCCAGGCCCACTTGGATTACTACAGAATTTGGTGGTCATGTATGTATACATAATTTCCTCCAAATTATATGCAAAATTTTCTATTAAAATGAATTAACAAAACATTAAGCTAGATTACAAATTAATGGTTATTAATCACATTCAGCGTTTAAATGAAGCAGGACATTACAAGAGTATTAAAACGCTTCGGTAGTAACATCATTTTCTTCAATGGTCTACGAGACCCGTGGAGTGGTGGCGGGTACATTTTTCTCTCTTTTTCTTAGTAATATTGATCGTGTTCGAACTAATCGCAACTTGTTGTTTGCTTATAAACATGAACAGGGTGCTAAAGAATATATCGAAAAGCATTATTGCCATAGTTGAGAAAGAAGGTACGTAAAAATAATGTCAGTGTCTGAGCCAGAGGTCTGGCAAACTTTTTTATCATATTAAAACAGAGGTAACGTTTGTCTTTATCTCTTTTTATAAACCCAACTAATCATATATTTGTTTGTTTGTTTATATATTAATTGGTGATATATTCATGTTGTGAAAGGGGCACATCATGTTGATCTAAGATTTTCAACAAATGAAGATCCAGAATGGCTAAGAGATGTGAGAAAGAGAGAAATTAGTATCATGAAAGGTTGGATATCAGAATACTATCAAGATATGGTGGATTCTCATGCATACTAATAACATCAACTACACATGTGAAGTTTTTCTTTTATTTTCTTTGTCATGTTATGACATAATGATGTAATAATTAGATGTTAAAGGTATGTCAAAAAGAACATACTTGGATTTATAGTTGTGTTATAATTTTTTATTAACAAACTCACATATCATTCATACTTATCTGTGTTTGCACAAACTCATAACCATTTAGTTGACATGATGGGTGGACATACATACATCCCATTAGGGGTGTGCATGGGTCGGTTTTTGGCTTAGTCCAAACCCAAAACCGAAATTTCGGTTTTTTCGGTTTTTAAACCAGTTTGGGTTCGGTTTTTTCGGTTTTTATCTTTTCAAAACCCATTTGGGTTCGGTTTGGGTTTCGGTTTTTTCGGTTTTTCTACTTAGGCCTTAAATTATGTTTATAAAAAAATAAACTAAAATATTATATTTCTACTAAAAAATATTTTAAGTACAACACTACTTAATATTTAAAAATATATACAAAAATATTTAAATATAGTAAAAATTATACGTGTTTTTGGTATTTTAAGCCAATAATAATAATAAAATATAAGATTTTTATTTGACTTTTGATATTAAGAACTAAGAAAATAAAAATAGACGGTTAATAAATGGTTAAAAATTCTCAAATGATATATATATGCATATATATTATGTATTCGGTTTTTTCGGTTTTTTCGGTTTTTCTTTAAGGTAAAACCAAACCCAAACCCAAACTTTCGGTTTTTAAAAAACTTACACCAAACCCGTCGGTTTCTATTTGGGTTCGGTTTTTTCGGGTTGGATTTTTCGGTTTTTGGGTTTTGGGTCGGTTTTTTCGGTTTTATGCACACCCCTACATCCCATAGGGTTAGCCGACACCCATGAAAAGAAAAATTTTCATTATATATACGATTTAATCTCGATTGACCCTCAAGAAATTTTATTACCGACCCCATGAAATTTTAATGACCATGATAAAGCTCAATTTAGAACCAAAACTAATGCACAAATAACCCAATATGCATTACCCGTGGAGAAACCTAATTACCAATTAATAATTTAATTCAATATCCAATCACTTATAGCCCAATATGCTTATTTGTTAGAATTCTTTTTTTAAGCAACATTTTCTTATATCAATCCATCTTTGTTCGGCTTGAATCTTTGAAATTAAAAGGAGCAACATAATAACTCTAACGGTTGTCATTTTTATCCAATACTCCACCTGTTACTTGTCTGTTAAATAGTTAAATTTTCATGTGGTTTATATATTTAGATATAATTTTAAAATTTGAAACTTGTTATCATGATTAGAAACTTAGTTATTGGGTATAATTTGTATATTTAGATAATATGGAACAGTTTTTAAAAATAAAACTTGAACTAACACCTTCTTTGAATATTGAATTTGTTAATTTGAATATTATTCTAAGAATCTTGTTGTAAGATAACAAATTTTATCATGTCATCGTATTGAATGAGATGAAAAATCAACGTACTTTATTATGTATTTGTGATTTGATTTAATTTATCGATTTTTAGATGACCCAACCCGACCCGATTTGAGTAGATACAAACAATGAAATATGTAACGACGGTCAACCGTCTTCAAAAAATTTCCAACTCCATGAGAATATTTCCAATTCTGGGTTCGCCACTGGTTGACATGACATGTTGGAGCATGTGTAGCGAATGAGTGAGCATGAACAATGAACAAGCACATATTTGAAGGCTGGACCAGACCGACAAGTGCAGCCGGTTAGACCAGATGGTTTATTGGTTTGTTTTGGTTCAAGAGCCTGCTCCTCCAAGAACTAAGGGTTATGGAACGGGCCGGGTTGAACCAGGCATTGTGACTTAAACGGATAGGTTTAAATCATCAAATGATTTCTTTACTGGGTTGATGTGAGACTTTTTTTTTTCAGGAATTTGGGACTCAGAAAAAATATGGACTATAGTTTTGTCTTCCTGAACTTAAAACAAGTGTGGTTTGTTGCTTGTCAATTCTCAATTAACTTGAGGTTGGCGTTAGGATTATGATCATATAACCTAAATGGTAATTTTATCAAAAGAAATAATTATCACATGTTATAGATCAAAAGAATTAAACATTTAAATAACAATATGTAAATCATATGTATAAAAAACTCCGACTAAAAAGTTCAAAAACTACTATTTTGGTTATTTTTCAAAAAACTAATAATCAAACTACACCATATTTTGTTACGGAAACTATAGAGTAAATGTCATTTTATTCCCTGTGGTTTGGCAACTATTGTCATTTTAGTCATATAGTTTAAATTTTATAATTTTGGTCATTATGGTTTCATTTTATTGTCATTTTGTGTAAGGCCCAAAACCCACACACGCGTGACACGTGTTTTAACACAAGATATCAAAATAGGTCCCAGATTTTTCAACCAAACAAGTGTATAAAACACTTGTACACCCCACTTTACAAAATAATTGATGTTAATTAAACATTCAACAACCAAAAACTACATTAGAGTTGTTCACAAAAATCTTTGTTTTAAACCAACAAAGAAAAACCCCAAACATGTTTGATCCGAATCCTTGCAAGGCAATGCGATCACAACCGCTTTCAACCCTTCCGTTCACCTGAAAACACCATAATTAAGTCACCATTAGTTCATTAGAACTAAGTAAGATCACTATGCCCGCCCACCCGAGCTTACATGACCAAAATAGTCAATTTTGGTCAAATTCAGCACCTGGCGTATTGGTTGGCGTATCACAGAAAATTTGTGAGATTGGTGTATCCACTGGCGTATGATACGCCAGCACCACCTGCACAACCAATTTTCTGTTTTACACCATCTTGACTCATTCCACTCGATTCCGACCATTCAATACCCCCATAAACATTATATAACACCATATAATCATATTGAACACATTAATTCACCAATTTATAACCATCATGGTCATAATATCAAACGATTTACTAACGGGTCGTTTGCACCCAAAACTCCATTGAAATCTTATTCCACAAGATTTCTCAAGTTAAGTAAGCCACACCACTTGTGTTTTACAAACTTGATTACACCCAACAAAGGATATTCACACACCATGTGAATAATCCAATGTCATTATCACACCACTTGTGATTCAAAACACCAAGATTAAGTCAATTTCAACTATAAGTTCACACACCTTGTGAACTATTTACATACAACCACCACACATACAAATAAACACTAAGTCAATCATAGACTAGCATTAGAACACCATATCAACAATAATCAAGCAACATATATCACCTATTGCTCGTTATTGTCTAACAACAAGATCATAATCACCAACTCACCCAAAAGTCAAATCTTTCACTATAACATACATGCATGCATAACACCATTACACATAACAAGTAAAAGATTTTGGGTGACTTACCTTGATCCAACGCGCTATCCTCTATAACCAATTCCTTCCTGGGTCGTTTGGTGCCACTTACACCTTCACTATCAATTCCTATTATCACAACTAATAGGTTTAATATAAAGTTTGACTACAATTAGTCAAAATACACCCATTCACCCCAATGTCACCATTTTAACTTAATTACTTCCAATTGACCCTTAACCATATCAATTCACCTTTGTTAAGTTTATACACCCACCTATTTCATATCACCATAGGTTTTAAACTAATTTTTAAGTTAATTACCCTACTTGGCATTTCATCAAACACCATGTATGCACAAGTTCTTCTCTTAATGATCATTCATCATTAACACATCTATGTAACTCCATTATTTTGTTTAAAAATGATCAATCTCAACATTTTCACCACAAACTACAACAATATAGTGATAATCATCCAATCTCCACCTTTAAACACTAACTTTAAACACCACATTCATAAACTCCATGAAAACCCCAATCTCCCATTATCATAACATATCAATTAAGAAGGAAAAACAATCAAAAGTTGTTCCTACTTGATTATCAACATCATTAACAACATTTGACACCCTCAAAACACCAAATTTGAGAGTTTTACCCATCAAACCCACACCCCCAATGGTGACCCACGAAAATCCCATCAAAAACACCAAAAAAAAACTTACCTAGATGTGGTTAGATGCAAGGGGAACTCAAATTTATGCTTGCATGAGGGATTGGATTAACATTCAACCTTCAATTGATCAAAAGTTGGAGTTTTTGAGTTTTGCTCCTTGTTTCCTCCTGATAAACGTCGACCCCCATCCCCAATTTAGTCTTGGACTGAATTTTTGACCAACTTGTCATACTTAACCCCCTTTAAATTTAAGTTTCATAGTTGGCAGATTCAGTCCCTCAAGTTCTAGTTTAATCTAACTAGTTATAACTAACCAAATTAAGTTAGTAAACCCCCACCATAATTTCAAGAAATCAAATATTAATTTGAAACACCCACCAAATAATATTTAAGATAATTAAATCATACAAAACACCCTTTTTTAATTAAATAAACACAATCATACACCAAAAATGTTTTATTTCTAGTATTTCACCAAAATGGGTCGTTACAAATTATCCCCTCCTTACAAAGGTTTCGTCTCCGAAACCTCATTACCCCTCAAAAAGAAAAGGATAGAATTTCCGCATTTCATCCTCCGACTCCCATGTAGCATCAGATCCCCGTCTGTTCTACCATTGCACCATCACTTGGTTAATCGTCTTATTCCGAAGTTGCTTGACTTTTCTATCCAAGATAGCCACCGGTTTCTCAATATAATTGAGTTTATCATCAATAACCAAATCCTCCATTGGCACATAAGCCGATTCGTCCGCCAAGCACTTTCGCAAATAAGATACGTGGAATGTATTGTGAATCCCACTCAACTCTTCCGGTAGCTCTAAGCGATAGGCAACCTCGCCAATCCGAGCTATAATCTTGAACGGTCCAATAAATCGTGGACTAAGTTTCCCCCTCTTTCGAAAACGAATCACACCCTTCCAAGGAGAAACCTTTAGCAACACAAAGTCTCCCACTTAGAATTCAATCGGTCTCCTCCGTTTATCCACATACGATTTCTGACGGTCTTGTGCCGCCTTTAAATGAGCTCGTATCTGATCGATTCGTTCGTTTGTCACCTTTACTACCTTTTTGCTAGCGAGTTCCCTTGGCCCCACTTCTCCCCAACACACAGGAGTTCTATATTTTCTCCCATACAAAACCTCAAAAGGAGGCATTCCAAGACCAGAATGATAAATGTTATTGTACGAAAACTCTGCCAACGGTAAGTAGTCATCCCAAATTCCCCCAAAGTCAATGATACAAGCACGTAACATGTCCTCAAGTGTCTGAATGGTTCTTTCACTTTGATCATCCGTTTGAGGATGATACGCTGTGCTCAATAATAACTTTGTACCCAACTCCTCCTGAAAATTCTTCCAAAAATGAGAAGTGAACCGTCACGATCAGACACAATAGTCACCGGTACTCAGTGTCGAGCCACCACCTCCTTAACATAAATTTCGGCCATCTTCTTGGAAGAATACGTCTCCTTAATCGGTATAAAGTGATCACTCTTTGATAACCGATCTACGATGACCCATATCGTATCATAACCGTTCCTAGTCTTAGGAAGCTTCGTGATTAGGTCAATCGTAATATGCTCCCACTTCCACATCAGAATCTCCAAAGGTTGCAATTTGCCATACAATTTTTGATGCTAAACCACAAGGACAAAAATGACAATAAAATGAAATCATAATTACCAAAATGACAAAACTTAAACTTTTAGACTAAAATAACAAAAGTTGTCAAACCACATGAATTAGAATAACATTTTACTCAAAATTATATATATGTGTGTGTGTATGTATGTATGGTAAGGATCCGTTGTGGAATTTTTCAAAGACTTGAAATGAGCTAGCTTCAAAGGATCAATTAATAAATTGAAATTATTTAAGAATTTAGTCTACATGTGTATTTATTTATATGATTCAATAAATCAAACAAAGATTAAAATACATAATAAATCCTCAAAAACTGAAAAAAAAATCTTGTCATTTTTCAAGGTCTGTCGTGTAACAATTTGAACGGCAGGATGTGACGATGAGAATCTGCCTTAGATGTGATACAATGTTTGTAGTCTATATAACATAACATGGCATTCTTAAATAAATAATTGAGTTGAAAACATTAATAAATAATATCCATGATATTTTATACTTGGTCAGCGAAGCTTCACGTGTACACCAAAGAATATAAAACTCTATAAATATATTGTAGTACA
This sequence comes from Mikania micrantha, assembly GCA_009363875.1. Classification (NCBI taxonomy): domain Eukaryota; kingdom Viridiplantae; phylum Streptophyta; class Magnoliopsida; order Asterales; family Asteraceae; genus Mikania; species Mikania micrantha. Next base: position 11,835 of record SZYD01000825.1, on the reverse strand, counting down.
TAAAACAACGAGGATGCATAAATTCATCACGTTCAAGTTTCTGTTCGGATATTGGTATACGTGTTCGGTTGTAACCAATAGTCAAATATATATATATATATATATATATATATATATAGGGTAAAGTTCCCCTAAAAAGTTTATTTTGCCTAAGAAGGCTAAAAAGGATTTTCAAAAACTCGAAAATCGACTCAAACAAACCCCGATTGAATTCATTTTTGCACCATTGGAACCGGCTTGTCGAACCCTAAAACACAAACCTTAAATCATAAACAATAAACATTAATACTAAAACCAAAACTTTAAAAACAAATCTTTAACATAAAGATAAAACTTAAAAGCTAAAAATCAAGCCTTAAAACCTAAAATCTAAATCTAATTGTTAAAACGAAAACTTAAAAGCTAATATTGTAGGGTTTGATAGGACGGTTCCAATGCCATCGAAATGAGTTCAATCGGAGTTCGTTTGGATCGGTTTTGGAGATTTTAAAAATCCTTCTTAACCTTCTTAGGCAAAATATACTTTTTATTTGATCTTTCCCCTATATATATATATAAATATGTATGTATGTATATGTATGTGTGTGTGGGACGGTTAACGTACAAAGGGTAAATATCGTGCGAAGCGTACACGTGTAATCTATGTAAATGTATTATCATTCATATAACATTACAGACATCACTATATAAAATTGCAGACCATCATTTAACACCTATAATCAACGAACTACCTGTATAATCACAGACCAATTATCACAGACTGTGTTATATAAAAATCACTGAAGCCAACTACATAATTAAGGAGTAACTGCATAATCACAGACAATAATCCCGGACCAAACGTAAAAATCATGGACCATATAAAAATTGAAAAAAAAATACTATAGCAATATTATAATCAAATTAAAGATAACAAATTTTATAACTAATTAAGTGTCAAAGCTAAACCTAAAAGCTAATATTCTACAGTTTGACAGTATGGTTCCAACATCGTCGTAATGAATTCAAACGTGTTACGATGATTTTAAAAATACTTTTAGCATTATTAGCCAATTATGTAAAATAAACTTTGTATTTCATAAATAGATACATTATTTAAAATAATTTCAATGAAACAAGAAGATAAATAAAGCCAAAAGAATATAAAGAAAGGGACATGTTATTCACACAACTAACTTTTTTATAACACCCTCACCAACTTTATACGGCTCATATAGGTGTATATGCGGCCTATAGCTCCTCGTATAGGTCTATACGTCTCACATATGAGTCCAATCATTGGCACTGACACCCAATGGTTGGTGACGTATAGAGTTGAGTATAGGACATATACGAGGCGTATAGGTCTATATGTCTCGTATAAGAGTCTAATTATTGATACTGACAAATTCTAAAACCCAATGATTGTCCGTTATACGCCTCGTATATACAAGCCGTATAAGAAGTGTGGGGTGTGTGTGCTGAGTGTGCAAATAACAGAACCCTAAAGAAAACCTCAAACAACCACCTACCTAAAAATAGGGGTTCTTGTATATATAAGGATGTTTATGATGTATGAATATGTTATTTTTCTTATGTTATGATTTGTTTATATTGGTTTATGACGTTACATATGTATATTGTGTCTTTGTTATATTAGTTTTGACAATTAGCTATTTTTACTAGATATATCAAAAAATAAATTTGTTTAAAACGTAAGCCTAAGAACACGATCTAATAGATCGTTGTATCGAGTAGTTGGATCATAGTTTCTTACCATAAAAACGGCTGCATGCGTAGCAACACCATCTATGAAAAATCCACCAATCCACATATGATGTGCGAACAATGACACTTGTGTACCATAGTCAGTAGCTAGATATGGATAAGAGGACACGACATTCATATGGTGAGCTACAACAATAATATCGTTGAATTTTTATTTTTGAACTAGAGAATTAGAAACTAATGTCATACAATTCAATGGTACAAAGAATGAGGAATAGAACTTGAATATTTTAAAGTCTCAAGTTTTCATCCTGACTCTAAGTGGGTTTTACTACAGTTGTGATCAAGATTCCTTTTACATTGGTGAGATTTAAGTGGTGTGCTTGATGTAGGAGGTTCCCATTGAGTGCGTGCCAGCCAATCGATTATTACCGTTAAATAAATTAGAGAATTAGTATTTGTAGATTTATTAGTAAATATGCTAGTATATTTTATATTACACACATTAAAAAAATGAAGTGATTACTAACGAAAATTTAAAATTATATAACGAGTTTTTAAGCTAAAATAAGATAAAAATTACATAATATTTTTTTATGTAATAAAATAGTAATATAATTTTTTAACATCTGTTTTCTAAAATATACCCACTAAGATGCAAACTACGCTCAATCTTACAAAAAGGGTCAAGAGTTGATAACAAATCACGAAGATAACAAACTAATCATGTGCTTAATTACTAATGTCGTGATTAATATATATCAAGTTTCACTGTTAAGTGCAATAACAATTTAATTATGTTGTCTTACGAGACATATTTTTAAATTCGTCATTACTTGATTATATATATAAAAATGATGAACGTCACCATTTGGCGTTTTTCTCACTAGAAGGTCTCACGGTAAACATGAGAGAGATATGTTTAGAAGGGGGCATTATGTTTAGAAAAAACCCCTATACATTTATTAACTTACAAGCTAGTACATTTTTTAAATCATTAAGAATTATTGTGCATTAAACGGTGAATGCATATATTATTTTTATAACCATTAAAAGATGTATTAAACGCCGGTGAAATCATCAAAACAGAAAACACAACACGTTGTTTGTTAAACTACGAACCAAGAATAATCAACTTTTGTATAAATGCTAAGGAACATTGTCGTGTGTTAGAGCAATGATACTAACATAACTAAGTGAATAAAGACAAACATCTAATTAAAGTTGCCCAGACTTTTTTTTGTTTCATATAATTAAAATGGATTAAAATATGTATTGATAGAATTGAAATCAAGTAAAATTCCCAGACTTTTTTTTTTGTTTTCATATAATTAAAATGGATTAAAATATGTATTGATAGACTTGAAATCAAGTAAAATTCGACAATCACACTAGTATTCACCTCTTGTTTTTGAATAAAATTTACATTTATTTCAGTTTTGAAAAAACACTCACATTAAAACGTTGTTAAATTTAAACATTGTACACAGCATTATATTTGGATTTTACATTATGCTTCTGCTTAGACGACTTGTATATTATTATGCACATCTTTGCAACGAATGGAATTTTTAACATAATGTTATAAACCTAGTTAACACATTGCAACATTATATTCGTAATATTATAATATATCATGTTTTGAAAGTTGTAAGGAAAAAAAAACTTTGTGTGTAGTTCATGTGCCAAAAGCTACGACTATATATATGTCCTTAAAGCACTTGTACACATTGATTTAATGTTATCTATTGTTCAGTTTTGGTTAGTGTTTTTTTTTTTTTTGTGTAAAAACCATTTTTTCAAATTAAAGATAGGAATAATTACATATATCCCCATATTTACAACTCTAATTACATATATATGTAAGTCAAAAGTTAAATTATATATACCCCTTCTTTTATAATTTTCGTTTTTTAAATAAAGAGATATATGTAATTTAATACTTTAGGTAATGGGATATATGTAATTTAAAATGTTTGATAATAGGATATATGTAATTTATTTTTTAAGTCGGGTATATATGTATTTTATGAAGTTTATACGGTAATATATGTAGTTGCCCCTTAAAAATATACGTGATTACATTGTCTAACCTGATAGCATGGGAGAAATTACAGTCTTTGAATCTTAATCTTCAAACTATTAGACTGGTGGGTATGCCTCATTACCCACTCACTCCATCTATGCGCCACGTAGGCGCCACATAGACACTCACTACAACCACTCATCCCACCATTTTGGTGGAAATGCCCCATTACCCACTCACTCCACGTCATCATTCCTTTTTAAATTAAAATGAGAAATAATTAATAAAAAAAATTAGAAATTAATAAAAAAATTACAAATTAATAAAAAAAATTACAAATTAATAAAAAAAATTACAAATTAATAAAAAAATACAAATTAATAAAAAAAATTACTAATTAATAAAACGATTTTTTCCATAAATGTTCAATTAAATCGGCTTTGAGGTTCGCATGTGTATCCTCGTTACGAAGCATTCGACGGTTTGCTTGTTTTTCTTCGTCGTTGATCTCCACATGCTTCAACAAATTCGGATCGTCTTCTTCATAAAATTCACATATCGCTCAACCGTTATCTTCGACTATCATGTTGTGTAGTATCACACATGCGTATAACGCGTTTCGGATCCGACTTTGCTTCCAAGCTCTTGCAGGGTGTTGAATCATGTGTCACTTATGTTTTAGAACGCCGAATGCTCGTTCAATATCATTTCTTGCCCCCTCTTGACGATTTTGGAAATACAGACGTCTATCATCGTCAGTTTGTCGTGTTGTAAACGATTTCACGAAAGTAGCCCATTGCGGATAAATACCATCGACCAAATAATACACGTATTTGTATGTTGTGTCGTTGCAAATAAACTGCTGACCGGGTGCCATGCCTTCAATAAGATCGTTGTAAATCGGCTACTGATCTAGAACATTTATATCATTGTTCGATCCTGATGCACCAAAGAAGGCATGCCATATCCAAAGATCTTGAGACGCAACAACTTCTAGCATAAAACTTGGTCTTGGATGGTCGTCTCGTTGGAATTGACCTCGCCATGCTGTTGGACTGTCACACCCCCAAATTCCCACTCGTGGTGTCAGTCCACGTGGGTGTGACGTGGCCAGGATCACAGCTCATGGTCATATAGAACGACTCTATATGAGTTTCACAATCACACATGTATGTAAAATAACATAGTTTCATTCATTATGCAGCGGAAAGTATTTTAACATCATTAGATAAATAAGTTGCAGCGGAAAGTAAATTGTTTGAAATAGACACTACATAGTCAAACTCATTATCAAATACATCAAATGCACGCAATCCTAGGACATGAGTCTATATGAGTGCCAGACTCCTTAGCGTGTCCTTGTGCGTGTCCTTGCGTGTGCTCCATTCAATTACCTGAGAATACATGCGAAAAGTGTCAATTAAAAAGTTGGTGAGTTCACAGGTTTAGACAGACACAAATAATAAACAGATATATACTGGGCATGTTTAAGTTTAGTTGTTGGATCTACGATCCGTGAGTGTGTCATGTCATCTTACCGAAACTCGATTGTTTCCGTTTGCCTCCGCGGGTCATCGCTGAACCCGACATCAACATCGATATTACACTCGTTATGACCTCCAGTCAACGTTGTTGCCGAGTGGGGCTAGTCAAACCCAGTAGTACTACGTAATAACGACTCGTTCGTAACAACTAACGGTAAGGATAAGTGAGGGCTTTATGCGATAAAAGTTACACTAAAAAAGAAACGGTTTCACAACATACCAGTCATATATCTAAAACAGTTGCATTGTATTCTCACCCCAAATTTGAGTAAAAACAGTTAGAGAGAAAAAGTGGGGCCGTAAACTCACCTGAGTTAGATAATGCGTTTGCTCAACAGAGTTAGCGTAGCTCGCCGGCTAGTAGTCACCTATATCACATAGGTACTATGAGTTCGTGTTCACATGTGTGGGTCTCACCGGACCGTGTTAGTGTTCAACAACACTAAGTAGTTATGTGGGTCGAGTTGACCGTGTTTGACCGTGTTGATCGTGTTTGACCTAACGACCCGTTGGTGACGGTTTGGATCAAGTGCTCGTGTATTGTGCGGTTTAGTGTCGTGTAAGTGTACGGATACCAAAATCATTCCTACGAGGAAACTTACTATTTATGGTAAGTTTCTATTTTAGGAAAGTTTCCATATTTGGCAAGTCATGCATTAAATCACATTCCGATTGTTCTAACATGCATATTTATCCTAAATGAGCATGTTATCAAATAGCACATCGTTACACATAGTCGGTTTAACATAGTTTGCGCGTAAAAGTTTCCATAATTAGAAAGTGTGCATAAACAAGCATTTTTCACCAAGTTTAACAACCAATATCATCTAACATCATTATCTTAGTCCTAAATAACCCATTAATCATGATCATTACAACTAACATGTGACAAATCATTAACTTGGCAACATAAAGTTACTATATTTAGTAACTTATGAAAATAACACAAAATCAAGTCTCCCAATAACATATTTCTTTCAATATCATCATATAATCACCAAATAAACATGTTAGACTCATAACATTATCATACCTATCAACAAGTTGCGAACTTACGATAAAAAGTTACTATTTATAGTAACATTCATGAAAATCATCCTTTTGACAATTCTAAACATTCTAACACATCAATGATCATTCTATTAGTTTCTAAACATCATTATAAGCATAAACCTTAGATCTAAACATGCAAATGCGGTCATTTCATCAAAAATACCCATTTTGTAACCTAAAAGTTTCCATATTTAGTAATAGTGTAACTAGGCATGCTTTCGATCAAAATCAATACTTCTACACATTGTAATCCATCATCAATATCACTTATCATAACATTTTATTATCAAAAATCATGTATAAACACTTAGATCATTCATGCATGTAACCATATGTGCCTATTTCATAATGAAATCAACAAATACCCATTCAAACCAATAAGAATCACCATGGATCATCACCAATACTTCAAATCAGTAACATTAACACCTAATAACAGATTCTCAAGATCAAAAACTCGAGATTAAAGTGGTGGTGGTGTTGCATGTGGCCAATATGGCTTGCATGTGGCCAATATGGCTTGCATGTGTGCCTAGTGATGATTTTAGACAAGATTAACCATAGGAACTACCTTACAACGCTTCAAATTCACGAGATAAAGCTTGAGCAGCTTCTGGAACAATGCTAAGGGTGCTGGAATCGATTCAAAGCAAAGAACAAGCGGGTAGGATGTTCTTGGAGCTTCCACAACACCTTGAGTCTCCAAAGATGGCCTTCAAATGGCTCTAGTTGGCTTCCTACTGTTGGAAATGGGTGTAACAGAGCTAACCTGGTAGAGAATGGCGGTTTCAGTTGAGAGAAATCGGTGAAAGGGCGACAGAATTGTGACAATCCGACTTTTCACATTAACCTTGTTAACTGAAAATGGTTAGACCACAGGCCCAACAAGACATATAAGGCCCAGTAAGGCCAAGGAAGGCCCAGTAAGGTTAAGGTAAGTCCAATGAGTCAAGGTAGGCCCAACAAGGCAAATGTGGGCCCAATGAAAACAAGGAAGGCCCACTGAGGCCCAAGTAGGCCAAAGTAGGCCAAAGTAGGCCCAAGGAAGGCCAATGAGGCCCAAATAGGCCCAATGAGGCCCAAATAGGCCCAATGAGTCCAGGATAGGCCCAATGAGTTCAGGATAGGCCCAGTCATATTTAAGAGGCCCAATTGGAGTAATCAAGCCCAATAATATATCAATTAGTCAGTTAGTGACAATCCGGCAAGTTCAGATTAATCCTGTTAATCAGGAATTGACAGATATGATTCGAAATCGATCAAGATTGAATTAGAAGTGGTATAATTAATCAAATTAGGTTTAGGAATATCCAATCTACAAGAAGTCGACTTGTAAAAAGGGAAAAGGACCAATTTTGACTTTTACAAGTCAAAATTCGGCCCAAATTGTTGATTAAATTCGAATTTCACATTGAATCTTAGTAAAAACCGAAAATTTAATTCCTTTAATCATTCTATTAATGATTAATAGTGGGTAACAGGCGTTATTAGTTCATTAGTATTGTAATTAACTCCCCTAATCGATTGAAAAGCCGTAATCGTTTCATGATACATCAAAATCACCAAATTGAATCATAAATCGTGAAATCAAACATTCAGAGACCTTAGTCGGCACAGTTAGAGGCTGTAACATCTATCAATTCGATCTCAAGAGCTCAGGATTGAAGAAACCGATTGAGACTCGACCGAAATTCCACCACAAGTCGAAGTACATCAATTCGATATCTAAACCGGTAAGTAATCACTCCAGAACCTCCTAATATGATCGATTAAGTAAAAACATATAGAAATTTGTGATAACAACATCGATTTAATGATACTTGAATTCTAGGGTTTATCACGAAAACTATTTTGGGGGATTCTTGCTTGAACAAGTTAATTGTTGAATTCAAGCACATGATTAGTTTCAGAGTATGTCGATTAAGCAAAACCATTGTTCAATTTAGTTTATTAACAACGAATCGATCATTGTCTAGTTCTAGGGTTCTTAAGACATTCGGAATTGGGGGTTTTTAATCCAAAAAGCTATAGAATCAAATTAAATGTTATAGATAGCTTCAGAAGGGATCGATTAAGGTTAAACCTAAGTTAATTGTGGCTAATAACAGTGAATTGATCGAGTTCAAGTTTCTAGGGCTTGTATTAAAAACGGGATTGGGGATTTTTAAGCAAAAGAGGTTAAAAATCTGATTAATCTCAATAGATAGCTTCGAAAATCCTTGTCCAATGAAAACCCTATGGTGTTGATGTTAATCGGGATCGAATTCGTGGCCAAATAGGAAGATTTTTGCTTCGGCTAAAATTAAGTAAGGGAATTGGATTGGAAGAAGAATTAAAAGAATTAATTCTGGAAGTATGTCGCGATACCCTAGCGGGCGAGATGGTAGAATGTGTGTGTTGCGTGTGAAGGGTCGCGGGTTCGAGCCATGGGGTGGCCGGTTTTTGGGAAAAATACCATTTTTGGTATTTTTGAAATATCTTTTACATACGAACTCCGTTTTAATCCGTTCGAGTTGCGTTGGAACTGTAACGGTAATACGAACGTATTAGAATAATAAAATTTATATTTTAATCCGAAAACGAAGTCGCGTATAATTACGTTTAATTAAATAAAATCGTATGTGATTTTATTTAAACGATTTCAAAAGCACGCGTACTTTCGTATGCACATTCTTAACACTCTAACATACGTGTGTTGACACGTATGTGATTTCAAGCACAAAACGATTATTCGAATAACACTAGGTTATTGTTTAAACACAGATTCTTCGTAGGAGGATTTCTTACACGAGCTTTTAGTGTGTGATCATTCTGCAATACTCAAAGGTGCGTACACGGCCCCTTTCTTACTTTAACTGTTTTGGGGGAGAAAACATGTGCAACAAACGCTTTTAGATACATATCACTTGCATGAGTTAGCTGTTTACAATAAGTGCAAACATAGCATTACAAAGCCTTCTCTTTCGAACCGTTTAATTTGCCGGAGTGCAAAGCGTGGTAGTTGAAGATAGATCTATTGGGTTTGACAAACCTCACTTGGTAGATGGGATCTACGCAGGTGTTTGACTGACCAAACACACACATTGCTATTGTTCGTGCTAGACAATAGTGTTAAGGCAAAAACATGCTATAGCATGGCAACTCGTCAGCTTCGGTGTCGACCACTTGTGTAAATAGTTTATATGACTAGCTATCATGACTGTGCATGTGTGATTATGTTATCTACAATCTTATTATTCAAACTGTTGTTCTGAACATTATGAATGATTAAAACCTGTGTTATGCACCAACCTTTGTGTTGACTTGATTTACATGTTTTCTCAGGACGCTAAGGCGCGCATTAAAGCTGGCATGGACTAGGAGATAGAGTCGCATGCATTTTAAACATTTTAGATATTTGGATTTAAACATTTGGAACTTTGTATTGTATTTTACATTTTTCAACTGTTACTGGTTTTATAACGCTTCCGCAAATTTTGAAAACTCTGATGTTATGTTTTAAAGACCAAATTATGTTTTGAAATTCATATAGAGGTCTTCGTTATGTCTAATGATCTGAGATCCTGGTTTGTCACGTTCCCAAACGGTATGATTCCGTTAGTTGGAAATTTGGGGGTGTGACAAGAATGATTAACATTAGTTATATAAAGATTTTATGCGCAAATAGGCTCGTCGCGTACCGCGACGTCTGACAAATAGGCCTCATCGCGTAGCGCGATGATTAAAATAATCATTCGGTTCCCGAAACACGCCGCGTATCGCGATGGTGGCAGATGATCTGCCGTCGCGTACCGCGATGGTTTTCGTAGAATTCAAATTCCCCCGCCTAGGCTTCGCGTACCGCGATGGCCCATTTAGGTGCCCATCGCGTACCGCGATGGGTCTCGGTTGAGCCCAATAAGCCCAATTTCATGGTTTTGAGCCAAATTTCTCGTATTTCTCGAATACGATCATCGTTTCTCGACACTTAAGCGTTGTTCTACTAAATTAGGTTCTCCAGAACCTAATTGTGCAGTGTATGTGTACTGTGGTTCGATCCGTTCACCAACGTTCGTCATTCAAGACACGTGCAAGTTCTGTGCGATAATTTCTCGAATTATCGGTGTGTTTGGTCCGTTGTGCCACGTGTCACACTAAATACAATTATTCTAGTGCCACGTATGAAATAACAATACACATTATTATTAAAATAAAATAAATGCTGACCTAGAATTTGCGAGGTGTCACATGGACAATTGTCTCATTCCCAATGGGTGCAGTTGAGACTACCTAACATACCGGGGAAATCATGAACCTCTTCATGAAACGTATAAATCTGCTGGATGTCATGGGAATTTGGTTTCCTCAAGTATTTCCTCGCGTACAATCTAATTACGCCTTTACAAAATTTATAAATGCATTCCCGCCCCATTCGCTCAGACATCTGTAAATACTCATCAAACGAATCGCTGCTAGTGCCGTAGGCTAGTTGCCGTATTGCAGAAGTACATTTCTGAAGACCGGAAAACCGATCTTTCCTCTTCCGTCACACCTTTGTTGGAAAAAATCATAGTTTTGTTCCAAATCATTACGCACTCGTGAAAAAGGATTCTGACTCATACGAAAGCGACGCCGAAATAAATGTTCGGGATATTTCGGATTTTCTGAAAAATAATCTTCAACAAGACGTGCGTGAGCTCCAAGACGATGTCGATTAATTCGTGCTCTTTTAGTTAGAACAGGTCTTTCAACTTGTTATCTGATGATGTCGAGAGTATGTTGTGCGGCTTTGATTAAAAAATCTTCTCCTTCGCTAAAATCGTCATCTTCCAGTAAAAACTCCATTTTTATAAAAATACTAATTTTTTGTTTGATTTTTTTTGTGTGATGTGAATATTAAAGAGTGTGTGATATGAAGAAAAAATTAGTGTGTGATGGTTGTATATATAGGTTTTATTTAATTTTTTTTATTCAAATGAGCTAACGGTCGAAATGCTCCACAAGGGAGCCGTTGCTCCAGTCACGCCATCCTCCCACGCCCCATTCACGCCCATAGGGGCCGTGTGCCACGCCCTCCCACACCCCCATTCACGCCCACTCCCCTGGCATACCCACCGGTCTTAGATTTGTTGTAAATTTTATCAAATTTAACCTAATTATTATTGATAATATTTAGACAATAAATAAAAATAACAATCGTTACACTTTTAGATCATAATAAATGTAAGGGTAGCTTGACACAATATTACCCAAATTAATTGTATATTTGAAAAAACACTTAGTTTTTTAACTTTAAATTACTCAAATTAGTTCTTTAACGTTAAAATATTACTCAACTTATTACACTATATACTTAAATTTTACGACTTTCTAATATCAATTCTCTTTTTACAATTAACGTAAAGTGGCATGTGTTTTTCTATTTACTAATTTATTATTCTAAATATGTTTCTTTAACGATTCCATTATATATATTAAAGAAAATTAAAACATTTACATATCGAGTTTGACAGTTTCTCTTTTATA
>SZYD01000824.1:0-89739 GCA_009363875.1 Mikania micrantha | reverse complement strand
ACAATCACTTCAAATTTATATTGAAAACCTAATGTCCATGATTTTAGGGATTTTGAATTTGGTGAAATCTCAAATAACAAACCTGAATTTCTGAATTGTGTTTTATAATTCAATGACGGCCAAACATCGTGACAATCAACACTGAGACCGCAAAATTGAGAATACGGAACTCTTTGTAACACATGTCGTTCATCGATTTCTTCTCCATGTTCTACGGCTATGAAATCCTTGTTGCTCATTGATCCTACGAACCCAACTCTTTGTGGCTTAAAAAGACTATATGTCTTGTCGATTGGATACAAGAAATACTGAATTTATTTTTCAAAATTGAAGAAGAACATTGAAAGGGTTCATGATCGAAAATGAGGAATAAAGGAATAGGGAACATGAAAGGGATTAAGAAACAAAAATCAGTGTCCTCTAAGTACTTTGAATGGAATCTTCTTTCTTGACCACATGTTTTCTGAATTCTTCTGGCCATACGTTTCTTAGCGTTGTAACCAAATACAAAAAGAAAAAAGAAAACATTCAGTTCCTTTCTTGAACTTTTGTCTTCTATGGTTTCTTGAATGGACCAAGAATTTAATATAGATTTATGGTCTTAGCATTCCTTTGAATATGCTTTATGAATTTTTTTTATTTAGTATTCAAATTTTATTTACGAAAGTCCTAAAGGATTATTATCCTACTAGTTAGTTTGCTAAACTTTTCAATTCTCTAAAATTCAAACGTGTTTATAATTAATGCACATTTATAAACTTTTATGAATTGGTTTAAATTTTAATTATTTGAACCTCTAAAACTAAATAAAAAGTTACGCATATAATTTATAATAATATGGTGATCTTTTAACATACTAAAATAAATGGATTTTTTCATGAGGTTTATGTTTTATAAACCCAAAGGTTTTATATCTCATTTATTCATTGAAACCTATGACTAATCCACTTATTTAATTATATGGTATTATTAGATAATGAACCCAAGGTTAATATTTAATGATACATTATGATGAATTTTATTGGCTTAGAATGCATAGTTATTTCATTCTGCCCAAAGGTGATATGTGGTAATTATGCCATGCCGTATATTATAATTAGGATTCTTAATACTTGAATATTGGTTGTAACAAAGTGAAGCTAATATTTGAAGTAGAATCCATAAATATTAATCTATATATGGGTGTTATAATAGATTCAATCTTCAATGTTCTTATTTTTTATATTGTTTGATTATCCAGAATCTAATTCATTTCTTTCTTTACTTATGATTGTTTAGCATCTCCCATAAGTTCTAATTATGGCATTGATCTACTAACTGGAGCAAACTTTGCTTCATGGAAAGATTCCATTAAGTTAACTCTTGGCATGATGGATCTTGATATGCTCTTCGACATGAAGCTCTCCTGCTCTAACTTCTTCAAGTACTACTGAGCAGAAGTTAGAGTATGATAAGTGGGAGAGGTCGAATAGAATGTCATTAATGATAATCAAGAACTCCATCTCAGTTGCAATCAGAGGAGCTATTCCTGATTCTGACAATGCAAGAGACTTACCTGGATTTAGTTGAAGAAAATTCAAAGGATCTTCAAAAGCCATGCAAGCACAACTAATTCTTAAGATGCTTACGACGACAAATACGTTGGAGAAAGTGGTGTGCGTGAGCACATTATGATGATGAGCGACATGGCCCTAAACTGAAGGGGCATGAACATGGAAATATTGATGGTTTCATAGTCCATTTCATTTGACTTCACTTCTACACGATTTGATGCTTTTAAAATCAACTATAACACTCAGAAGACAAATGGCCTATGAGTGAGTTGATTGCTATGTGTGTACAGGAAGAAGAAACGTCTGAAATTGGAGGGACCAGAAACCAGAATCTGTTCACTCTGACCACTTCCACTAACATATAAAGAAAGGGTAATTTCATTAAAGGAGAGAGTTCTAAAGCCCAAAAGTCAAAAGTAAGTACTAATCCCAATTCAAACATGTCCAAGGTGAAGCCTCATTGCAAATTCTGCGTAAGAAAGGGCATTGGCAACGAGACTGCCCGAATTCAAGGACTGGCTAACTAAGAAAGGTGATCATCTGTTTATGATTTTGAGTCTCTTAATATTAACGTTCCTTCTACACTTGGTGGGTTGATTCTGGTTCTATGGTGCATATTTCTAATACTATGCAGGAATTCCATACAATCCAGAAGCTAAGAAAGGGCCAAAGGACAGTTAAAGTTGGTGATGGTGTTGAACATAGTAGTAGAAGCTGTTGGTACTATGAAACTTGTAACTAAACTTGGTCATTGTTTTGTACTTATATGATACTTTGTATGTACTGGGAATTACTCAGAAGTTAGTATCTGTACGTAAATTAGACCTTGATGGTTATGTAATTAATCATGAATGTTCAACAGTCACAATCACTAAGAATTCCCAACTATTTTGTCGTGGTCTTCTGGATGGAGATTGTTATAAACTAGAACCAGATGACCAGTTTTCAAAAAATCCTATGGTCATATAATGTAATGATGTAACTAAGAACATAAGAGAGATTTGGAAACTTCATCCATGTTATGGCATCAACGCTTAGGCCATATTCGCGAGATAGAATGCAAAGACTTGTGAAGGATGAAGTGTTACCAAATCTTGATTCAGTGATTTTGAAACTTGTGTTAAATGTCTAAAGGTAAAATGACACAAAGGAATAAACGAGGGTGCCACCAGAAGTTCTAGTCTTCTAGAACTTATACATACTGATATTTGTGGACCTTTCCTGAAGGAATAACTGGACACAAATCATTTATTACTTTTATTGATGATCATTCACGTTATATGTACTTATACTTGATCAAAGAAAAATCTGAAGCACTAGATATGTTTTAAAGTTTTCAAAGCTGAAGTTGAGAATCAACTGAATTGTAAAATCAAAGTAGTGCGTTCAGATAGAGGCGGTGAATATTATGGTCGACATACTGATATTGGTCAAGTTCCCGGTCCATTTTCTAATTTTTGGTGGAGAACACGGGACATAAACCAATATACCATGCATGGTACTCCTCAGCAAAATGGTTGTAGCTGAGAGAAGAAACAGAACACTTATGGACATGGTACGCAGTATGTTAGCCAACTCGGATTGCTAAATTTCTTGGGACTGAGGCCTTAAAGACAGCTGTTCATATGTAAATAGAGTTCCTTCTAAATCTATTCCTAAAACTCCTTTTGAGATTTGGACAGGAAGGAAACCTAGCTTACGTTATATGAAAAGTAGGGGTTGTCCCTACTGAAGCAAAACTCTATAATCCTCAACAAAAGAAGTTTGACAAGAAAACTGTCAGTTGTTTCTTTGTTGGTTATCCTGAAAGATCAAAAGGATATAGATTTTACTGTCTTTCTCACAACACACGTATTGTTGAAACTCGTAATGCTTAATTCCTTGAGAACTCTAACAACAGTGGGAGCAGTTCATGTCATGATTATAATCTTCACGAGATGCAAGAGGTGAGGGGGATGAGTTCTTTATCTTTACCACTATTAACACTCTTTGTACATGGCACTGCACCACCGCTGTTGAAGAAGATCCAATTGTTCCAAATGTTCATGATATCCCACACCAGGTAGCATATTAGATTCTAATCAGGCAGGGCCCATCACATACCACTGCGACTGCTCAACCCAATAATAAACTAAGGAGGTCATCAAGGTCTAGACGACCTACTAATTTTGAATGATTATGTAACTTACCTTAGTGAAGTTGATATAGACATAGGAAAGCATAATGATCCACTTCCTATAATGAGCCATTACAAGTGAACAATCTTTTGAATGGCACAATGCTATGATTGATGAACTTGAATCAATGGATAAGAACAACGTTTGGGAATTGGTTTGAATTACCAAACGGGGTTAAACCAAGGATGCAAATGGGTTTAGAAACCAAATTAGACCCGAATGGAAACATTGAGCTTTTTAAAGCGCGATAGGTTGCAAAAGGTTATACTCAACAGGAAAGAATTGATTATCGGAAACTTTTCACCTTTTCACGAAAGGATTCCTTAAGGATTGTAAAGGCCTTAGTAGCTCATTTTGATTTGGAGCTACATCAGATGGATGTTAAAACTGCTTTCCTTAATGGTGAATATATGAAGATGTTACATGACTCAACCTGAAGGCTTTAAGCCTAAAGGTAAAGAACATCTAGTTTGCAAATTAAAGAAGTCTATATATGGGCTAAAGCAAGCATCTCGTCAATGGTACTTAAAATTTGATGAAGTTATGAAAAAAACATGGTTTGTTAAGAACCAAGTTTATCAATGCACCTACCTCAAAATGAGTGGGAGCAATTGCTATACTTGTCCTATATGTAGATGATATTCTATTGGCAAGTAATAGTTTAGATATGTTGCATGAATCAAAACGATTATTATCGTCTAATTTGATATGAAAGATCTCGGTGAAGCCTCTTATGTTATAGGTATTGAAATACATCGAGATAGAGCAAGTGGAACACTAGGTCTGTCTCAGGAAAGCTACTTAACCGGTTTCTAACTCGCCTAACATGCAACATTGCTCACCATCAGTTGCTCCTGTAGTCAAAGGAGATGTTTTGGTACATTTCAGTGTCCAAAGACCGAGATATAAAAGGAACAGATGAGATTGATTCCTTATGCGTCTGTTCTTGGGAGTATAATGTATGCTAATGTATGTACCCGTCCTGACATAGCGTATATTGCTGGAATGCTAGGCCGTTACCAATCTAATTCTGACCTAGATCATTGGAAAGCAGCAAAGAAAGTATCACGCTATCTTCAAGGAACAAAGGATTATAAATTAACATACAGAAAAAGTGATAATCTTGAAGTGATAGGTTATTCAGACTCTGACTTTGCAAAATGCAAAGATGATAAAAAGTCAACATCTGGATACATCTTTATGTTAGCAGGAGGACCTATTTCATGGAAAAGTCATAAACAACAGTTGACAACAACTTCTACTATGATGGCAGAATATGTTGTTGTTTATAATGCAACATGTCATGGAATGTTGTTGAGAAATCTAATTGGTGGACTCAAAGTTATAAATTCCATTTCACGACCATTGAAGATTTATTGTGATAATTCAGCAGCTGTAAGTTTTTCGAACAGTAACAGTTCAACTGGCGCTGGATTATATCTTGATACAAGTACTTGTTCGTTTGTGAACGAGTAGAAGAAAATAATCTTTGTATCGAATACACTAACACGAAGGATATGCTGCGGATCTGTTGACTAAAGGTCTACCACCCAAAATGTTTCAAGATCTTATATCTAGAATGGGTTTTGTAAAAGTTATGTATTAAACATCATATAGTGTGTATTATTAATTTATTTGAATAACTTATTTGTCTATGATTAACATTGCATGCACTTATTATTCATAGACTTATCTATATACATCTTTGATGTGTGTAAAGTAGCTTAATTAAAACTAATAAAAACCAATACTATCCTAGACACTAAGTAATACTCTAGACTCTCTAAAACCCAAGCTACTGACAGGCAAGTGTACCTATCGTAAGTAGCAAGACAAAAGTAAGTCCGGATATCGAACCCACAGACTTCTACAGACTGCAACAACTAGACTCAATGACTTATCTATACAAAGAACTTAAATTAAATTAGATGTTTAAAAGGGAGGTTTTATGATTAACTACTTAAACTAAAATTAACAATTTAGAACAATCGACTCAAGACTTAAATAATGGCAAATACAACTAGAATTCACGAATGATGAAATGACTACCTAGGGTTTACTTTATACATGTTTGAAATGTTTAGATTGATTATGGAACAGGGAACCGGGATCTTTGAATATTAACTCATTAACAGATTAAAGATTCTTTAACCCTTTTTAAAGATTTCAACTAAAATGCCTACAAGTATTTTAAACACCGATTTATGTTAATTACTCTCACAAGTTAACCAACCCATTAATGGTATGTCCTAAAAACCATATTCCTCACGGTAATAATAGTTTCAACACATCACATGTAAAGGACAATAAGAAAATCCATCTTGAACTTAACATACAATACTATGTTTCAATAACCTAATCTCAGTCTTTTCACAAAGACTTTAACTAGCATTCAAACATGCAAGATATGTTAACAAATCCTCACTTCACAGCTATTGACTTTGGTTAAACATTTAAAATCATTTATGATCCAATTATTATTCCTATGAATTACTACGTCTAGTAACACATCTACAAATCAAGAACACCAAGTAAATGATCTAGCATACGCTCGTTACACGAAAGACATCCGCCAAAGCATACGAGGACATAATAATTAAATAACAAACATCATAAACATTCATCCACATTCAAGATTTCAAAACCAAATCATAAACCATTAAAAATCCAAACTTGTTCCACAATCAATCATTACTCCAATCAAACATGCATAGTTATAAAACCCTAGGTAGTTTAAAAGGTCTAGCCAATAGTAATCATGAATAAACAGAAAGATCTACTGTAAAAACCATAGTAAAACATCATACGAATGGAAAACAAAACAAGAATAAGAACCGATCGCGATTACACCCTTCGATTTGCAATCCTAGGGCCTCCCGATGATGGATCTTGCCTCACTTGCCTTCCAGAACTCTTTGGTCGCCTCCAATGTAGTCTCTGATCGTCCCAAAACCGAATATCTCCGCCTCTAGCCGTTTTCCAAATCATAAACTTGATTTTCTGAGATTTTAACCCTGTCGCGTAGCGCGACATGTACATCCACACCCGTCGCGTAGCGCGACGGGTTCCACTACCCGACAAAATAGTCGGGTCAACCGGCATCATTAAGTAAGGGGTAAAATTGTCATTTCCCACCTGTCGCGTAGCGCGACAGGGTTTCATTTGGTCCTCGCGTAGCGCGAGGAGTTGATAATCCAGAATTCTTTTTTTCCTTTGTTTGTGTAATTGTTCTCGTTCACCCGGACACTCATTTTCTTGATCTTTTATGCCAAAATGATGTGTTTATAACCTGCGAACATTAAATTATAGAAATGTGAAGAACCAGCATCTATCGACTCTAAAATTGACTAAAACTGTACAAACCGAATTAAAAACAACTAGAAAAACAGATGTGTTTTACAACACATCACATCCCACACTTATCTCTTTTTCGTCCCTGAAAAAGGCTTATGCAAAAATCTGGGATCACAGCGAGGTAAAACGGTTTCCACACAATTAAATCATTAATTCAAAATTAAATGCCATGGAAAAGATTGCAAGTATTGTTATCCTACTAAACCCATACTGATTTTCCCAGTCCCTTAGTTATGGTCCATTATGTTTATATTCTACATTTCATTTCATTTGACCCATACTTAGGAAATTTAAGATTAAATCAATCCTGGATTCTAGCTTTCAAGTCATCCTTATATATAAACAAACAAGAAATTTTTCAAATCAGATTTTTATAATGGAAACAGATGAAAGCGTGAGCATTTTTCTTTTATTTTTCAATCCATTGAATTTAACTTAGTGGTGTTTCAACCAGGCTGCAACCCGGCGTGTGACACATAAGTTTTATATCCAACTTCTTTTCTTTCATTTTTTTCTTTTTACTCAGCTTATTTGGTGAAATGGAGGCGCCATAAGACTCGGATTTATTCTCATAAAAAGAGTACTTATGTGCCAATGCAAAAATCAGATTTTCAAAACTCTCATTTGTTATTATGCAAAGATTCGTTTCTAGCTAGAAATCAGTTTCATCAATTCCAAACCCCCAAGATGTTTCCCATAAAAATCATGTATTTAAGTTCAATTATACCAATCTTAAAGGACAGTTAGAATCAGTTGAGCCTACTTACACATCCCATAACCAAAGCATATAACCCAAACCAACCGGTTAACTATGAAGGATCCCATGAAACCAAACTTTCTTATCATTTCCCATCACGCTTTTGCAACCAACTTAACACAAGAAAGATCTAAGCTAAAGATGTAAAATACACAATAAATAAAAATAAAAAAAAAAAAAAAATTCGACTCGATTGCACTAACTAAACAAAATTAAAACAAGTACTCATCCCCACACTTAAACTGGACATTGTCCTCAATGTAGAGAAAAGAGAAAACAAAAAGAAATGAATAAATAAAAATGACTTAGCTGGTTACAAAAGAAGACTGTCGAGTGCCAGTCTTGTAAAGAAGACTGTCGAGTGCCAGTCTTTCCAATAATCTCCACAAGCTACAATTTGCTTCACATGCCATACACAAACAATAAGATCTGGACAACACAAAGATCAAACAACCATCAATACATCCAAGACATAATAATATCATAATCAAGATCATGTCTGAATACAACCACAGATGCAAAATATCACATGTACAAGATGATCATGACAATACATATCCAAAATAAAGAACCCATAGACATCCCCACACTAGTCATCTGCAGCATCTCCTCCTGGCTCATCCTGCTGATCAGGTGCTCTGTAGAACTCAGGGATCTCGATGTGCAGGGAAGTCATCAGATAGCGCATCGCGTCCTCCTGTCTCCTCTGTCCTGCCAAAAACCACTCTCTGTGCTGCTCATGATAACCATCAATCCTGGCACACAGAGACTCTAAAGTAAGAGGATCAGGAATGGGCTCCCTAAGTGGATACTGCCTGGGCGGCTGATCCCTCCGAAATATAGGCCGCTGACGATGGGTGGGAACTGAACCCCTCACAACGTCAGCTGCCGCAGAACCTGGTGGTGGCATCACCTGTGGTCCCTCAACATGAGCTGCCCACCTAGGAGGATCATCTAACTCACAAATGCCTGCCCGGCGCAAATCCCTCAATGTGATCTGTGTAGTGACCGGTCCCACCGTCATCAAATCCAGTCTGTATCTATCAAAAACTCCCAAAAACTCAGCAATCCTATATATATACAGTCCCATGTCCAGCCTCGCCCTACCACCTCCTCGCCTACCTCGAGCAAACGACTGCGCCATCACACACGCCACATTGGCCTCCCTGCCCCTCACCATGCAATACAAACAAAACAAATCCATCCAGTTCACCTTCTCCTCTCCTGAATACCTGCCAATCACCGTGCAAGCTAAAACTCTATGAATGTATCTCAGAACTGGATCCCTAATCTCAGATTCCACCATGCTGGTGGAAAATGGTGAATCTGCTATAGTCGCCCAGAAGTCGCTGAGATCTGCCTCAGATAAACAGCACTCCCTACTCTTCTTAGAGGCACCTCTAAGACAAGTAGCAAACCTAGGTGCCATCACCTCCTCCTCAGTATAGAATCCTGTAGCCACAGCGAACTGTGGAATGGACATCTCATAAACTCGTCTCCCTAGAGCAAAAGAAACTGCATCCATCGAATCGAACTCAGAGTCATCATACATAAAAGTCGAATGAAACTCTAGGGCCAGCTCCTTGTACTGAGGCCAGTCACAAGCTAGAACGGTAGTCCACCGTGGCCCTAGAAGTCTCTCTATCCTGTCTCTCTGACCCAACTGATCTAGCAACTCCCAATCTATATTCCTATGGTGAAGAAGCTCTAAAGATATAAACCTATCAAGTCGCTGACTCTCAAAGGTCCCTAAATCGAAACTAAGCAAAGTATGCTCCCTAATCCTCCTAGGTCTAATGCTCGGCACCCTCTCCACATCGGCGTAGCTAATGGTGCGCTCGTCCCTCTGAAACTGAACCGGAGAGCCTGGCTCTCCCCTTGGCCTTGGAACTGGCCCTCTCCGTCTCTTCCCTGCAGCTCTGGAAGACTCAGCTCCAGACATATCTGAAAAACAAAGTTAGATAAAAGAGAAACTGTAATGTTAGCATAAAACCAAAGAATATGTTACCGTATAGCATTTCATTCGCGGTTACAAGTTCAATATCCAATAAACAATCCCAGAAGCAGACTTTGTCACAAACCACGTTCGATGGACATTATCATTTAAAATTACAGCAAAGACGAACACAAGAGCAATTTAAAGAATCATTCCAACCATTTTTCATTGTCAACTAAAGAAGTGACCAAAACAGTGATAACCATGACCAAAATACCAACTTCCAATCAAGCAAAATTATCAATTGAAGGTCATTTGCATCAATCCCATTTGAAAATCAACAAACCAAACTAATATCCAATAAACCAAATCACGAATGTCTTAACAAAACTAAAACCCAATAAACCAAATCCAGCCATGAACATTATACTGAACTAAACTTTATCAACCAATCTAAGCTAAAAAGTATCAAAAATACATCCAATGCACGAACGATGAAATTTAAAGTGCCACATTACCTCAAAGATGACTAGAAACACGTGAAAGAAGGAAAGAAGTGATGAAAATTTGGGTGCCCTTGTGCTCCAACTCTAAAATGGTGATCAGTGATGGTTACCGGTGGGGGTATGGGCGGCGGCGGGTGGTTGGTGGTTGTCCCCGGCAACGGCGCCAAAAACTTGATGTGTGTAAAGTAGCTTAATTAAAACTAATAAAAACCAATACTATCCTAGACACTAAGTAATACTCTAGACTCTCTAAAACCCAAGCTACTGACAGGCAAGTGTACCTATCGTAAGTAGCAAGACAAAAGTAAGTCCGGATATCGAACCCACAGACTTCTACAGACTGCAACAACTAGACTCAATGACTTATCTATACAAAGAACTTAAATTAAATTAGATGTTTAAAAGGGAGTTTTATGATTAACTACTTAAACTAAAATTAACAATTTAGAACAATCGACTCAAGACTTAAATAATGGCAAATACAACTAGAATTCACGAATGATGAAATGACTACCTAGGGTTTACTTTATACATGTTTGAAATGTTTAGATTGATTATGGAACAGGGAACCGGGATCTTTGAATATTAACTCATTAACAGATTAGAGATTCTTTAACCCTTTTTAAAGATTTCAACTAAAATGCCTACAAGTATTTTAAACACCGATTTATGTTAATTACTCTCACAAGTTAACCAACCCATTAATGGTATGTCCTAAAAACCATATTCCTCACGGTAATAATAGTTTCAACACATCACATGTAAAGGACAATAAGGAAATCCATCTTGAACTTAACATACAATACTATGTTTCAATAACCTAATCTCAATCTTTTCACAAAGACTTTAACTAGCATTCAAACATGCAAGATATGTTAACAAATCCTCACTTCACAGCTATTGACTTTGGTTAAACATTTAAAATCATTTATGATCCAATTATTATTCCTATGAATTACTACGTCTAGTAACACATCTACAAATCAAGAACACCAAGTAAATGATCTAGCATACGCTCGTTACACGAAAGACATCCGCCAAAGCATACGAGGACATAATAATTAAATCACAAACATCATAAACATTCATCCACATTCAAGATTTCAAAACCAAATCATAAACCATTAAAAATCCAAACTTGTTCCACAATCAATCATTACTCCAATCAAACATGCATAGTTATAAAACCCTAGGTAGTTTAAAAGGTCTAGCCAATAGTAATCATGAATAAACAGAAAGATCTACTGTAAAAACCATAGTAAAACATCATACGAATGGAAAACAAAACAAGAATAAGAACCGATCGCGATTACACCCTTCGATTTGCAATCCTAGGGCCTCCCGATGATGGATCTAGCCTCACTTGCCTTCCAGAACTCTTTGGTCGCCTCCAATGTAGTCTCTGATCGTCCCAAAACCGAATATCTCCGCCTCTAGCCGTTTTCCAAATCATAAACTTGATTTTCTGAGATTTTAACCCTGTCGCGTAGCGCGACATGTACATCCACACCCGTCGCGTAGCGCGACGGGTTCCACTACCCGACAAAATAGTCGGGTCAACCGGCATCATTAAGTAAGGGGTAAAATTGTCATTTCCCACCTGTCGCGTAGCGCGACAGGGTTTCATTTGGTCCTCGCGTAGCGCGAGGAGTTGAGAATCCAGAATTCTTTTTTTCCTTTGTTTGTGTAATTGTTCTCGTTCACCCGGACACTCATTTTCTTGATCTTTTATGCCAAAATGATGTGTTTATAACCTACGAACATTAAATTATAGAAATGTGAAGAACCAGCATCTATCGACTCTAAAATTGACTAAAACTGTACAAACCGAATTAAAAACAACTAGAAAAACAGATGTGTTTTACAACACATCAATCTTAAATCATGTATACTTAGTAAATTTTAGTCATATGTGCTTATGTAATTTATATTAAGACTTAAGTATGATTGTTGGGGGTTTTGAATTGATTACTAATTCAATGACTGTAACTTTCTGCTTATAGTTTTAATATGAATTTTGATAAGTGTTCAATTTGGCCAAAACTAAACGAATACTTATCTTGAATGGTTATCGGCCAAGTGAGAGAATGTTAGAACCCGTATGTATGTACATCTAATATGGCCTCACCATTTAATAATTATCACATATTGACATAACTAGTCCCTAGACTTTATCTAATTGTATTTGATGGAAATACAGTTATAAATATATATAAAGGGATTTCCCCTTAGATGTTGAATATACACAGATTCATCTTTACGTGAACAGAGAAGATAACCAAGAACACCATTATTCAATTGGTTCTTACTGTGATTAGATCCATCATCTTTCAACATCATAACGGGAATCATGGCTTCATCTTCGTCATCCAAGATTGGATTCACAACAAGTAAGTATCATATGTTAATCCTTCCGTATCCCTTGTTCTAATGATTCAGATTCGTGACAACATGTACCGTTCATGTGTATTTGAATATGAGATTTGTGCCTTTATGATATATGTTTTTTCTTGGATCTTGTTAGGTATTCAAATGATTCCATATTTTTGTTATAAAGTTGGTGTGATTGTATGATTATTGTTAATGGTGTATCGATTGAAGTCATTGAAATTCTCTGAGTTTGTAAATTGTATTTAAAATTATCTTGCAATTGATTGTTGAGGTTACTTGAGCAATTCCAAATTAAATTTTGTTATCAGGTTTATACTAAAAGAGAGATTACAATTCTGCTTATTAAGAATAAGTGAACAATTTTTGATTGAGGTTATGTATATCAGAATACAATAATCTTTGCATATTAAACTTCAAAAACATCAGTATTTGTTTCATTGGTTGGTGTTTTGAAATATTTTGGATAGTTTATGAGAAATTTATTTATATCCAAAAATAACTAATGAAATTCACTGATAAATAAAAATAATTTGGGACAATTGTCACAAATCTAGACTATCATTGCATTAATTTTCTCGTTTTTTCTCTTATTAAATACATATCTTTATTAAATAATAATTATATTCTTTGAGGCTATTTGGTAGCATCTTAATGGTTATTAAGAGACTCCATTTTAATGATTATATAGCCTTTGAATAGTTGAAGGTAACCTTAAGTCTGAATCATTAAGATGCTATATCTTAATATTACCTCTTAACCATTCAAACTTATGGTTACATCTTAATTATTAAAAGATAGTGAATTATGAAGATGTTACCTCTTAATTACCATTAAGAGGCTACCAAACAACCCTTTAAACCTTTTTCAATTAAAAAAAATGTTCTTAATATTTTAAAAAATATCTTAATTTAAAAAAATATAATAAATAGTAATATGAATGAAATATTAAAATAACATTTTTATTAAACACAACTTTTTAAAATGAAATGTTAAAAACCAAACTTTGAAAAAAGAATTGTTTAAAAAATAATATTATTTGTACTTAAAAAGTAATTTCAATCATATTTTAAGTCAAAAAACAATTTTTAAATTTTTATTAGTGAATATTATTAGCTTTTATTTAACATTTGAAATACACGAGTGCTAACCTAGTTTTTATGATAAACAATATTGATATTTTTTAAATGGGTGTGGCTAAATGTACCCCTCTTTTGAACTTGTCATACCCCCACCCCTAAAATATTAAATATAAATTTGTTAAAATCAACCCTTCAACTATATAACACAACCAAAATACACCAAATATTATTTTTACTTTAAATTCTACTAAATGTATCCTCTCTTACTTGTCATACCCTATACAAAATATAAAATTAAATTCATCCAAAATCAGATTTAATTGTATGAACCCTAGTTCCTCTTTGTTCAAATTCAATTGAACAGAGGCCCGATTGTTGTTACAAACATAGGGCTTTCATTCCTCGAACAAAAACGAGTGTAATTGTATATGAAACACATATCTTAGCTAACTAATTCATGTTCGTTGCTTGATGAACCGAAGTCGAACCTCCGGGTTCTTACATGCCTTTTTCTTGATTTGTTTGAGATTGTGAATAGCTTTTGTTTACACAGAGAGTTTCGCAGAGGTTAAAAGATTGTTTGGGTTCAATTAATTTTGAGTTTTACGCTCGTTTTAATAGACTTTGAGTTTGAGTTCGACTATGGTTATTTAGGCTTAGATTTCGTATTTATTTGATTTTTAAACGATGAATTGATGATGATAATGATTCCGTGATGTTTGAGTTTTGTAAAAACAGTCCCTCACGTTTTTGTTTAAAGGTTTATGGATCTTTTTAGTTAATTAAAAACATAAGGTTTACTTGTATATATTTAAAAAACTTAAGGAGGGGATACGACAAGTAAAAAAATACAAAGAAGGGTATAATTAGCATAACCCTTTTTAAATATATAAAAATAGTATTTTCTCGTTATGATAATAACTTACAACATACCTTAGTACCCAGTAGGCCAGTATGAAACTGTTTGATTTTGTAGGGGGGCTAAAGTATGATTAATTTTTTTTTTTCTTTCTTTCCTTTTTTTTTTTTTTTGAAAAGCTAAAATATGATTTAATATACATTAATTTTGGCATGTGTTTAGCACAGAGAAAAGGAAAGTAGAAGCCCTAAATTACGTCATTGACTCCGGCGAGTTACCGATATCGGTTGAAATTTCCGGTGTAAGATCGTCGGCGGAGCTTGAAAGCGTTCAAATGGTTTGTTTCTTCTCTTTATTTAGTCGCGTTCTATGTTCCTTGATCATCCTAGTTAGTTATCGAATGTAAAATTAGGGCTAGAATCTGATTGAATACCATGTGTTTGAATTGCCGTATTGATTGGCTCCAATGTCAGTTGCAATCGATGTAATTGGAGTGATTTGCAAGATGCTCTGGATTTCGAACCTTGAGTATGTTGTGAGAATTGCATGATGTTTAATTTCTATGCTCTAGATAAAATGAGAAACAATCTACATTTCCAATTTGGATGTGAAATTGGGTAGATTTTAAATTTAGTTTGTTTATGATTTTGGAGTTTCAAGAAAACAATTGCTAAAATGGTGTTGCATGCAACTACATCCATGCTAATTTTGTTTTGAAAGTAGCAGTTTTCTAGATTTCTGTTTTCTAATTTCTAGTGGTCTCTTTAATATATTGGGTAGATAAAATGAGAAACAATCTACATTTCCAATTTGGATGTGAAATTGGGTAGATTTTAAATTTAGTTTGTTTATGATTTTGGAATTTCAAGAAAACAATTGCTAAAATGGTGTTGCATGCAACTACATCCATGCTAATTTTGTTTTGAAAGTAGCAGTTTTCTAGATTTCTGTTTTCTAATTTCTAGTGGTCTCTTTAATATATTGTAAATTGTAACAGCATTAATCTTGTTTTCTGCTTGCTTTGAGGCACTTTATGCTTATGATTTATGTCGAAAAGTAAAGGGGAATATAACATATATCCCCTCTAAAATTGCAAAATTGCATATTTCTCAAAACACAAGTTCTCAATGCTTAATGCACAATGCTATTCATGCATTATGTGGGAAAATATGCAATTTTGTAAGTTTAGAGGGGATATAGGCAATTGCCCCAAAAGTAAAAAGGATAATCATTCAGAATCAACTAGACAAGCAATAACATATGCATGTGCTTCGGGGATATGCCTTGCAATTGAAGTAGAAGCGTTCAAGCTTTTTGCAACTAGGTTATAAGAATGACTTTAGACTTTTTTTAAGATCCTGATGACCGTACTATTGGTTGTCTATCATGGGTATTGAACTGACTTCGAGTTACAGAGGAATGAGGATTAAAGGTATCTATTATTGAAAGAAAAAAAAACTGACTTAAGTGTACACATGAAATATCAGATACTAGACCAAAGCCTGGCATGAATCGGTTTGTCATGAGCCTTTCTTTGCCCGATTGATCATTCTTGGATTTTAGTACTAGATTTTAAGTTTATTTTTCTTTTATCATGTGTGGTATGTTTAGTCTTTCCTGATTTGATTACAAGTTTCACTTTTTTCCTTAATATAACAAAATGCTCTTGTTTGTTAATGAATTATCTAATTGTTATGGAAAATTTTCCATCTTTATAATGCAATAAATAGATAAATTTTGGAATGTTGCAACAAGCTATTTTATTGTTAAAGTTTGTCTATTACCGTCGGCTTTATCACAACTGTTCACTCTTCTTGGTTTTAGGTTTTATGAAATAAAAATGTCCTTTTATGACCTAAATACAGGCTATGTATATTCGTGTTAAGCGCAACAAGACAACCTATTTCCTCCATTGTGATGCTACTGAGAAGATTCTAGACATCAAGCAAAAGCTGCTTGATCTCATTGATCAACCAATTAATGATCAGTGTCTCATTTTAGTGTCAACTGGAGAAGTATTAGAAGATTCAAAGACATTGGCAGATCAAAAGGTTTTGGGCCTTCTATTTATTTTGTTGAATCTTATTTATCATGCTTTTCTTCTATGATATTATCACTTTGAATTATAAAAATATAATATCTTTTCTGAAATGTGGGCTATCTTCTGAGCCTGAGTCCATCTTTATTTATTCTATATGCTGAAATGAAGGCTGGTATTCACTATTCATCAAGATAATAGCTGTTCGGGTCAGGGCTGGGTTGAGATGGGTCTGGACTCTAGATAATTGGTCAAGGTGAAGCCAGGGTAGGATGAGAGTGTGGGTGTGGGGGAACGGTCTCTTAACGTCGCCATAGCAGTTTTGTCTTCATTCAGTTCTTTTCTTGTAAATTTTCCTCCATGTTTTTGTAGGTTGAAAATGATGCTGTTGTGGCACTTGTCTTGCGTAAAGGTTACTTTTTTCATCTTTTTAAATTTGTTGTTGCTTTGCTATTGTTTTTTGTTTACACCATCTAGTATAGGTGGTAATATGATTGGGCCAGGTGGGTGTTAGATACAGAAAAATTCAACTCAAAACACTAGTTGGATGTTCAAAAAATTCCGCATCCGAAACATCAAAAAAAAATATCTGGAAAAAAAGCACTTTTTGGATATCGGATATCCAAACTATCCAAAAATTTTTAAAATAGGTATCCGAATCCGAATTTTTTGGATATCCGAATTTTCGGATATTTGGGATATTTTGAAATATATATATTTTTTTCTTAATTTTAAACTTTTTTTTCTGAGACTGAATATCCGAATCCGTATCCGAAATTTCGGATATTGAAATTCACTACCCGAAAATGAACACCACTAAGTTTGATGGTTGAGATTTGGCTAACAAATTCCTACAATCGATATGGGACAAGTTTCATATCTTGCAATGGTTTCTATATGTAAAAATTGACCCCCTTAAATTCCGCCGTCCTTGTTGGTCACGGCTGATTCCCTCCAAGCCACTCCACCACTCCTAGTTGGCTCTGATACCATAGTTGTACATAGCCAAAACTGTAGAACTCAACCTAAAAGACTAGTTTGTTGGACGAGATAGTCTATTCGGTCTATAAATTTTACATTATTTGCCTATACAACCGTTGTGAAACAACTCTCATGCCTTGTAATGGTCCAGTCCATACTAGTTCGTTAGGTAACTAATCAAAATGGGTTTACTTTTAAAAAGTTATCTTTTTAGTTCAAATAAGTGGGTCGTGTTAGACTAAGCATTGTAATAGAATAGCTTTTGTTAGTTGTAATCTGTTGAGTTTGTTATTTCCTGTTTTTGAAAAGTTGTTGTGGAATAACCAGCTATAAAAGCTGAGTCTGTATTTGTTTACAAGCAGACTAATGTGAAATAAAAGAGATCGATTTCACACAAAAGTTTTTCTTGTTTTTTCATATCTGATACCTTCTTTCAATTGGTATCAGAGCTCGGTTGATTCGATTCATTCAAATCGAGCTCTTGCGAAACCCTAAAATCGAAGCAGAACGGATTCGAGGTGAAGGGATTGATTGAAGAACAGATCCGACGGACTGGATCGAAGGATAATCGCGACGTATCAGAGACGAACAAAGAAGAACGATATGGCGGCAGGTGGCAACGCAGGCGCGATGGTTACGGTAAAGGAATCCGGCACGGCATCGCTCCAATGTCCGATGCTAAACGTCAATAACTACAGTATTTGGGCAATTCGGCTCAAGGCCGTCTTCAAAGTTCATGGAATTCTTGATGCACTCGAACCAGGAGTCGGTATGGCTGTCGATGCAAAGAAGAACGACATGGCGGTGGCTCTTCTCTACCAGGCGATTCCAGAAGACCTGATCTTGCAGGTGGCACAATACCAGTCTGCGAGACAAATCTGGGATGCCTTGAAGGTGAGATTCGTGGGGGCCGATCGTGTAAGGGAAGCCAGGTTGCAAACCTTGCAATACGAACTGGAATCCATAAAGATGAACGACACTGAAGACATTGATGACTTCGCAGGGAGGCTGACTCAACTGGTATCCAAGGCAAACAGCCTTGGATCCACCATTGATGACAAAACCTTGGTGAGAAAGCTTCTGGGATCAGTCCCAGACAGGTTCTTGGCAATTGTGGCTTCCATAGAACAATTTGCCGACCTGAATGTGATGTCCTTCCAAGAGGCAATCGGAAGACTCAAAGCCTTCGAAGAAAGAACCAGAATGAAGGGAAAACAGCCTTGTCCCAAGCCTGACCAACTTCTTCTGAGTTATGAAGAATGGCAGGCCAAAAGAAAACCAGAGTCAAGCCAAGGAACTTCAAGGGGTGCTGGAAGACAGGGCTCGAGGGGTCGAGGCAGAGGCAGAGGCCCCGGAGGAAGAGGAAAGGCCCAGGACCAGCCCTCTACAAGCTATCATGCAAGAAAGAACAAAGACAGAAGCAAGATAAAATGCTTCAAATGCGAATCAATGGGCCACTATGCCTCAGAGTGCCCTACCAAGCCAAAGAAGGAGGAGACCAATCTGACCGAGACCAGGGAGGATGGACCAGCACTTCTGATGGCGCTGGCAGTGTTCTTGAATGAGGAGCGGCTACTCCCAAAGAAGTATGAGACTGAAGAACAGGGGATGTGGTTTCTGGACAATGGGGCCAGCAACCACATGACAGGAAACATGGACCTGTTTGCTGATTTAGACCGGAGTGTCACTGGAAAGGTAAGATTTGGTGATGGCTCCTGTGTTAAGATTGAAGGCAAAGGAAACATAATTCTGGAATGTAAGACAAAGGATCAGAAAGTCTTGTCTGATGTGTACTACATTCCTACTCTAAAAAGCAACATAGTGAGCCTTGGGCAACTCACCGAGATAGGCTATGAAGTACGGATGAAAGAGGACCACCTGTGGGTATTCGAAGAAAGTGGCAGCTTACTAATGAAAGTTCCAAGGTCTTCAAATAGACTCTACAAGATTGTTTTCAAAGTGGCCTCTCCAATCTGCCTAATGGCAAATGTAGAAGCAAATCCAGCCTGGCTGTGGCATGCCAGGCTTGGTCATCTAAACTTTGATGCAATCAGAAGGTTGTCAACTCAAGAACTGGTGCAAGGCCTCCCCAAGATCTCTCACCCCTCACAAGTCTGTGATTGCTGCCTGGCTGGAAAGCAGATCAGGGCCTCATTTCCAAAAGAAACACAGTTCAGGGCTGAACAATCCCTGGACCTTGTGTATGCTGATGTGTGTGGGCCCATTCAACCTCAGACTCAGGGAGGAAACAGGTACATGCTGCTTATTGTTGATGATAGCAGCAGGTATATGTGGGTTTTTCTCATTCGAACTAAAGCAGAAGTGTTCGAAAGATTCAAAGAGTTCAAGGAGTCTATTGAGCTTGAGTATGGTAGAAAGATAAAAGGCCTGAGAACAGACAATGGTGGGGAAATAACCAAGTACAAGGCCAGATTAGTTGCAAAAGGGTATGTGCAGAAACATGGGGTGGATTATGGAGAAGTTTTTGCTCCGGTAGCCAGGATAGAATCTGTAAG
Source organism: Mikania micrantha (assembly GCA_009363875.1). Lineage (NCBI taxonomy): Eukaryota > Viridiplantae > Streptophyta > Magnoliopsida > Asterales > Asteraceae > Mikania > Mikania micrantha. The sequence goes on along the minus strand of SZYD01000824.1, from coordinate 69,592 downwards.
GTTAATTCTGGCTGTGGCTGCTCAAAGTGGCTGGTGGGTCCATCACATGGATGTAAAATCAGCTTTTCTTCATGGTGAGTTGAAGGAGCTTGTTTATGTTACTCAGCCTGAGGGTTTTGTGAAAAAAGGAGCTGAGCAGAAGGTCTACAAGCTGACAAAGGCCTTGTATGGGCTCAAGCAGGCTCCAAGAGCCTGGAACACCAAGCTAGATGGTGTGTTGAAAGGCTTGGGTTTTGAGAAGTGCAAGCATGAACCTGCAGTGTACAGGAAAGGTAAACAAGATGATACATTGATAATTGGAGTGTATGTGGATGACTTGTTGATCACTGGAGGGTGCACTGAGAAAATTAAGGAAATAAAGAAGAGCATGGAGGAAAGATTTGAGATGACTGATCTCGGGCTGTTGTCATACTACTTGGGAATTCAAGTTACTCAAAGTAGTCAAGGGATAAAGCTGCAACAGACAAGTTATGCAAAGAAGATTCTGGATGAAGCAGGGCTGAGAGACTGTAATTCAACAAGATTTCCAATGGAGCCTGGTTTGAAACTGTCAAAGAATGAGATTGGTGATGATGCTGATGCTACTCAGTTTCGAAAATGGATTGGATGTCTAAGGTATTTAGTAAATACTCGGCCTGATCTGAGTTATTCAGTTGGGTACTTGAGTAGGTTCATGCAGACTCCTAAGCAGGCTCATGTTCAAGCTTTAAAGCAGGTCTTGAGGTATGTAAAAGGGACTACCAGATTGGGCTTGTGTTATAAAAGAGGAGGAGGTGATCTACTGTATGGATACAGTGACAGTAGTTTCTCAGCTGATAAGGATGATGGTAAAAGTACCTCGGGGATGGTATTTTTCTATGGAAATAGACCAGTTGCTTGGAATTCTCAGAAGCAGACCACTGTAGCATTATCTTCCTGTGAGGCAGAATTCATGGCGGCTTCGTCTGCAGCTTGTCAGGCCATCTGGCTAAGAGGTTTGTTGTCAGAATTAACAGGAAGAGAGGAGGCTCAGGTGGAGATCAGGGTTGATAATAAATCTGCAATTGCACTGATAAAAAATCCAGTGTTTCATGGTCGAAGTAAGCACATAGATACTCGATATCATTTTATTAGAGAAAGTGTGGAAAAGGAGCAGATAAAAATCGAGTATGTAAGAGGAGAAGAACAAAAGGCAGATATTCTAACTAAAGCTTTGCCAAGGATAAAGTTTGAAGAGATGAAAGACAAGCTGGGGCTGATTGAAATTACAAGCTTAGGAGGGTGAATTGTTAGACTAAGCATTGTAATAGAATAGCTTTTGTTAGTTGTAATCTGTTGAGTTTGTTATTTCCTGTTTTTGAAAAGTTGTTGTGGAATAACCAGCTATAAAAGCTGAGTCTGTATTTGTTTACAAGCAGACTAATGTGAAATAAAAGAGATCGATTTCACACAAAAGTTTTTCTTGTTTTTTCATATCTGATACCTTCTTTCAGGTCGGACTAGGTTATGCTGAGCCATTAACACATTTGGTGAATTGGTGTGTTTTCCGTTGATGATTAACACGTTATTTTTATTTCAGAACTAATGTTACTTCAGTAGTTCATGTATCCATCAAATTTTGACCTTTCACCACTTTCAACCTGTTCGACCCATTTATGTATTGTTTGAAATAAACTTGGGATTTTATTTGCTCTTAGATGACAATGAATTTGAGGATGTGAACATAGTGAGACCAGATGATTTTTATCAGTCCCGTGATGCTGACACTACTGGCAGTTGGTAAGTTGGAAGAAATTTGCATCAAGCATCCTTGTTTCAAGAAAAGCCTGTAAAATCACTGGAATTATAAACATTTTGTAAGTTACTTTCTGTGTTCAGATTCACAACAATCATAATCTCCATTCATTTTGTTCATAGTTGTTGACTAATGTGAGAGTAAAGAAAACGTTAGAGGTGGCAATCCCTCAATTTTCGAGTCATGAATATAAATGTCTCTCAACCATATTAAATGACCTTTTCATTCAAAACCAATTTTTTTCAAATATTTCTTTTAATGCGACACATTAAATCTGAATAAAAAAAATCAGGATTTGAATAAATATCAATTTTAATGTGGTTTAATGTAAACTACGTATTTAGTTTTTAGGTTTTGAATAAAATGCCCATACAGGGTTTAAGGTTTTTTTTTTTTTTAAGATTGAGCTTTCAAAAAGGATACAATCCTTGTATACGTATAGCTAATTTTAAAAACAAAATATTTTAGTTTAAGTCGTTCTCTTATTAACATTTTATTTATTTTAGGATTGTTTCCTATTTTGTTCACCTTTAAATTGATTTCATTTACCATTTACCCAATTACTCATTAAACGTTTAAATTATTAAACTTAAAACCAATAAAAAAAACTATATTTAGGGGTTATTTTTTACTGGTCTCGGGTCCTGAAATTCTTAGGGTTTATCCGTAACAATCTTGTGTCTGAGTGCTTCATAGCCCCTGCTACTTCTCGCCTAAAACAAATACTTGCAATCAATGTTTTTAAACCCGGACCGGCTGGTCGGACCGGGATTCGGTAGGCATAGCGGGCCGGTTCAGCTATCAAAACCGTTTTTGTAATAACCGAGCGGTCGGACCGGTGGTTGAACCCTTTTTTTTATATTTTTTATATTTTTTTTGATTTTATATATATATATTTATAAAATGTAATATAAAATCATCTGGTTCTTAAATCCGGTTTGACCGGTCCGACCTCTGACCAGTAAGGAGACCGGTTTGACGTCCGGTCCGGTTATGAAAACATTTCTTGCAATTCTTTAGTTTACCGACCTGTCACGTCTTGTAATTACTTGATTTTTGTAACCATGAGAGTAAGCACAAAATTTTGTATCGTTTTTATATTTAACTCTTCTTTATTCACTTAGCGTTTTAGGTAGCAAATCCGTATTGTCTCTATGCATTATAGAAGACTAGAAACGCTTTTATTTGTTGCTATATTTTTTTGCTTTCCTCCTAACAAGTGGGTTGGATTATTGCTTACTGACAGTTTTTGCATACCAAACTTTGTGGTGAAACGTGTATTGGTTAAGTATGTAATTACAAACAAGAAATAATCCTAAACTCTATAACCCTAATCTAAAAGTTTTGCAAGATAGAAGTTATAGCCTTATAGGTGATTGATGGTAAGTTACCAGTAACAATGCAAAATGAGTTTACAGATAAACTATAAACTTTAAAAACCTAAATGGGTGAAAATAATATTTTATAAAGTTTAGGGACAAAATCTAAAAGTATAAAAGTAAAACCTAGAAGTTTTGAAATAAAGTATTTACCAAAGAAAAGTTAAATTAATTTGAGGGACCTAAATGTAAAAAGAAAAAAAAAATTGTTGCTTAGACTTTACATTTAAGTAGTTACTAATTTGAAATTGATCATTCGTGAACTTAGATGTAAATAGGGGTGAGCAAACTCCGGGTCTAGACCTGTGATACCTGCTAGACTCATTGGACCCGACCCGTAGAGACCCGGTTTAGTGTATTAGGGTCGGTTCTCTGTTCTTGATATTTCTTAAATTTGGGTCGCGGGTCGGGTCGGGTCTATACTTGTTATTTCAATCATGACCTGTGAGACCCGTTAAAGTGTGAGGACATAAGTTTGCTAGTGGAATTAATCATTATTTATTCTTAAGTTTTTATTGCATTAGACTTTGATTTTAGGGTTTGAATTTTAGAAATTTTGTTAACATTGAGGCTATTATTTGTATACGTAGATGCCTCTACGTTACTAATCCAGACTCTATATATCATGATAATACAAATGTAAGTGACAAAAACAAATTGTTAAGTTTGTGGCCATTGTTTCGTCACCATTGCCTGGTTACACATTTTTTTTTTTACCAAAGCAATTAGGGTCTCATGATGACCTTCACCAGCATAATCATGTTCCTCTAATAGCCTTGAATTTTGAAGCAATTAGGTAACACGGGTCTTGAGTTTTAGAACCGACCCATTCAGAACCGTACCAGATACTTTTTTACCAATTCGATTCTCGGGTATTGAGATTGTGCTTCGTCGGGTCGCGGGTCGGGTCATACCCGATTGCACACCCCTAGATGTAAAAAACATTGTTAACATATATACGTTTTAAAGTCTTTAGATATTTTAATTGATATTTTGAAAGTTAACCAATTTAAAAATTACATATCTATTAAATATGAATTTGAAAATATAGGCTTTTGTTGGATACTTGAATGTATAATGTATTATACTTTCAAAAAACTCAATTGCTGCAAAACCGTCAGCCGGTTCAAAACCAAAAGTGGCACAATTTTTTTAAATTACAAGATGCGTTTGATCTTAAAATTTGATGTGTGATACGCGATGTGAGTGTACCACATACGCAACGTTAGTGTATCACGTATGCGATGTGTTCTTTATATATAAGTAATAAAACTCTATTTATAGATAATAATTTAACTTATTTGCTTATAAACACTAAAAAAACAAGAAATTTAAATAAATATATACTATGAAAAGCTCCAAGTACCACCAAAATAAGTCTAAGGCCCTGTTTGGTAGCCTCTTAATGGTTCATAGCATGTGAATGGTTAAAAAGTATCCTTAAGTTTGAATGGTTAAGAGGTTGGTAGTGGTTCATAACATCTGAATTGTTAAGAGGTAATCCTGAGTCTGAATGGTTAAAAGATTATGAACCATTCAGAGTTAACCTCTTAATGTCATTCAGATGCAAACAAACAACCCCTAAATCTATATGTGATATACATAAAGTATTATAAATAAATACCTTCTAGAGCTTTACTTACCACTTTTACGAGTAAAGAGGCCCTTTTTTTTTTCCTTTTATTTATGTATAATAAGCCCAATTTTTAAGGCAATATAAATCAAAGAATATCAGCTTTTTTAGTTTTTTTTGAACGACTTGGTACAACGACACCCAAGACGGGAATCAGGTTTTTTAGTTGTCGTCATCGTTTTATGCATCCTCTCCAAGGCTCCATCAACTCCAGGATTCTCAACCTTTCTTCAAAGTTTCCATCTAAGTATAAGCCTTCTCCACTTAATTTTGTAGGGTTTTGCCCGACCCGGTTCCAAAAAGGAAAAAAAAAAAAAAAAGAGTTGTGTGCATCATTTGAGCCTCACAATATGGTCGCATCATGTAAACACAATGCAACAAAAGGTGTGATGTGCTCTTAATCATCGCATCCTTGCAATAAAAGCAACATGTGTGCATATTTTCCGCAATTTAAAACAAAGTCACCAGATGAAACCACATAATCTCAAATTGATTGAAGTAGCTTACTTGTTTCTATTTGGACTATTTGTTGGGAATATTGGTGTTATTCGGTTTGACTTTTAGGTAAAAACAAGTTTGACCAATTAGTATATTAAATTCATATTTAATATAACGCAGTGGAATTAAGGTTTCAAACTTTTCACTTTTAAAATTCTCAATCAGGATCATGATTACAAACATTCAATTATTATTGTTCTCGATTTATATTCAAAGTGGTCCAATCAAACACACAGTCAATTTGGGTAAGGCCTTACACTTCACCAGTTTGGATCAACGAGAGCGACATAATGTCTAACCGTTACATGAAATATGTAAGAATACAGAATCCCAATCTTGATTATATACAACTTCCACTGAACCTTAGAACTATTCCCAATCAAAGCCTTTATGACTGGCAGTTACGCGACAGCGGTTGACGATGATCAAATAATGTACCTTAGTAAACGAAAATTCTAGTATATATCTCAGGTTAGAGGATACAAGATGAGTTTACCAATTTCAAAAACATCTCATAACTAAGATCCATGGAGATGATTTGAAGCGAGTTACATCCAACATTATTCATAATGATGTCTGTGAATTTGGTAGTGAACTACTTGAGACCAAATCCAGAATAGTCTTAATTCAGAGTTGTTCCCACGAGTCTGACTGACTATGGATAATTAAGAATACAATATTCATGGATTAAACGTATTAAAAACGAACACAGTTATAAAAATTCAGAATTGCATTTAAACCAGTTTATCAAAGGTGAATCCAAAAGTATAACTGTTTATATGTTCGTACATCAAAATACTAAATCAAAACATATCACTAGCAAATCTAAGCCCGATCGCATTCCTGTGCTGATCATGTTGGGAATTCTAGGTTACTTTTCATTTAATCGTTTTCAATTAATCACATTAATTGACAAAAATCAGTTTTCATAAAACCGGATTAAACAGATAGATCAGATCTGACACAACGGAAGCTTTTGAAATTTTATAACCTTTCGATTTATAATCGAAACAATTCCCAAATCAGGTTCCAGTTACAAACTGTTTAAACAACAATTAAATTAAATAACACAACCATGGGGGGTTTTAGAAATCGACCTTTACGAAGCGGTTCCAAATCCACACCGACACAATACGATCACCCGAGTCCGGATCTCGTCACACGAATATTCGGAATAGTCCAAGCTTGGTTCGGCCCTCGGCTCAACACGTGATTTGGCTCACTGACCCTGGCTCGGCTTGGCTCAGGCAAGACTGCCTTGCTACGGCATTGGCACAACCCACCCTTGGCTTGGCCTCCTTGCGCACAGCCCCCTGGCTTGGCCTCCTTGCGTGTTCCCCCAGCACAACCCGCCCTTGGCTTGCTTGCCTGGTTGTTTCAACACTTGCGACTAGGGTTGTGGCCCGGGTGTGACTCAGCAGCAGCCTAGGTTGGCTTGGCCTGGTGGTTAGCGGCGGCCAAACACCCACAAGGTAGTGGTCGATGGCCATAATGAGGTGGGGAGAGGAGAATTAGGGTTTTAGTCAATTCCAAGATCCACTAATTGTGGGTGTTTAAAACCCTTATTTATAAAATAATAATTTACACTTAAAACCCTTTTAATTATTTTCTTAATAAACTCTATAGTAATTAACATATTTAATTAATATAATCTCCTTTTAACTAATTAACAATTAATCAGTTAATATCTATTAAATAGTCAATGTTTAACTAATTAAACATTACTTATTTAATCAATTCTCCTTTTATTAATTAACAATTAATTAATAAATAATCATTTAATAAAGTTCCAAACTTTATTTGTTTATTGAATTAACCATCTCTATAATTAATTTCCACCAATTATTATTTCACGAATAATAATATCACCAAATCCTTTAAACCGATAGTTTGTAATCGTATATTATGTTTAACAAGTAAACATCAATTCGTTGTCTTCCAAAGTGTAACTCTTTAGATCATACCTTTCATAGCAACGTTGAACCTATCGTTAATCGAACATCCAATATCCAACAGACTCCCACTTAGACAATTCATCGACTAAGTGATTCAACGTAGACAGTGTTGGACGCCTAGCTGAATCACGCTGCCCTAGTAAGGTATGACTTCTTAAGTCGACTAAAACTCCTTAGTTTAAGTAACTCTTTACTTTAACTAACACTTATAGTCTCAGATAACCTTTATCTATATATCCTTTCTATTTAGATATTCCTTGAACATGAGACATGGATCTCTCTTCAATTTCATATACTGTTCAAGTATTCTCATTCTCGTTCTCAATTATACTCTCAGATAACCTTTATTTTTCATTCTAAGCATTCTGATGCGTTTATTTGTGTTCTCTAACCTTTAGCGAACACTTCATGCTTTGACATAGACAATTTGCATGTGACTCTTCATCTTATGCAAAATTTATCTAAGATTTATTTTCAATCTTTTTTGAAAATGTCATTGGATAATCTATATATTAACCATTAATATATATTCAATTTTATCAAATAAAATTGTTACTTATTTCGTTTAACATCATATGTTAAAGTTTATGTCTTCATTATAGAAACTACTTTTCTATAATTAGTATGTCATCTTGTAACATCCCAAATTTTCTAATACAAGTCACTTAAACGTACAAATGGGTAACGAATAATAATCTTGAAGGAAAATGGACGAAAAATAACTAAGTTAAGGTCTAAATTTCGTGTACTCAAGTTCGTGTACTCGATATTGGATTTCGAGTACACTGTACTCGAAAATAGTAATCGGAATTTCCCAGATTTCGGGTACATGACACTGCCTATAAATAGTAGGGCCTTGGGAAACGTGCTAACCTTTGGCTGAAGCACATCTTCTCTAGAGTACACGAAGCAGAGTTCGAGCACTGCAAAGGTCGAGCTTTTAATCGACCAAACGGAAGAGGAAACGCACGAGGATCTACAGGAGTGCTCATCTACCTTCAAGTAAGTGATCCAAACTGAAAAGTTAGGATTTTTGTACAAAAGTTAGGATGGACATACAAAAGGGAACTTATGCATAAAGCTCACACCTTTATGCATAAAGTTCGGGACTTTGAGGTTCCTGTATGTATGTAACACCCTAAGGAACCTAGAACTAGCTCCCCAAAACCTTAGATGAATTTCTGAGATGTTTACTGACGAAAGTAATGAGTACACGAAATCCTGCACAAAGGGTACTCGAAATCATACTTAGAATTTCGAGTACATGGACATTTCGAGTACAAAGGTTATTTCGAGTACATGACTATTTCGAATACAAAGGTCATTTCGAATACAAGGGTTACTTCGAGTACGAGCTTATTTTGAGTACTAAGCTATTTCGTGAACCTATGAAATTTCGTGTACATGGGAACTTAATGAATTTCAAGGGTTTCGAACACTTAGCTAAGTTTCGAGAACTTGGATTCAGTAAGGGGGACTAGTAGGCTATGAGGACTTAGAATAATTTCTAAGTCTAAGAACGTGAAGTAATGAGATGATGTAACTGATGTAGGTTCTTAAGGCCTAGCTAAGGAGTTCGGCTAAGGAAACATAAAACTACTATCAGGTGAGTTCTAGACGCCCTATTTTATGTTTAATGTTTTGGGCTGACATAATTGCTTATTGTTATGATGTTATGTGCTCATGATGAAGATGAATGAATGATGATATGCCCTGATTATGTATGCATGTTTATGTGCTAGTATGATCTATGCATGAAAGTATGCTATGTATGATGAATGCATGATAAATGAGTTATGATAATGAATAACATGCCATGATAATGATGCTAGCATATGATATGATGATGACTTTATGATTACATGCTTCAAGATGATAACTATGAGAATAGTTATAGGAGTATGACAAGGTCCTAGGTTGCTAGGATGAAAGTATGATATGTAGGCATGATGCCATGATGTTATGATATGATAACGATGCTAGTATGATATGATGACTTGTGCATGATGCTAGTATGTTATGATGGTATGATGAAATGATGCTAGTATGACATGCCTAGTATGCCATGATGACTACGATGAATGATGTTATGATGCTAGCAGGAAATGTTATGATGATTATGATAAAACAAGATCTGATGCTAGTATATCATACATGACGAATGAACGATGTTCCTATAAGTGTTATAGGTTATGTATGAGGGATGTACCAGTAATTGTGCTGGGTAGGTATGATAGTCAACCACGACTATAACTGGGTATGATAGTCAACCACGACTATAACTGGGTATGATAGTCAACCACGACTATAACTGGGTATGATAGTCAACCACGACTATAACTGGGTATGGAGCCTTGTGCCGGCATAAGCCCACTGTCCGTATGGTGACAGTGGAACGTATGATGATGAGGTTAAAGATGTTATGTGCTAAGGTTATGGACTATGTGTATGAAAGGATGTTTATGTTAAGTATGTTTAATGTTGTTTTATGAAAACTAGAACTCACCAGCGTAAGCTGACTTGATTTAGCATGTATGTCAGGTTGAAGGTATGATAAGAGAAGGCATAGAGCTCGGGCATCAAGTCACACGATCCGTTGGTTTTGGCAATTTGATATGATTTTGATACAGACACTTTATTGAATTCTGTTTATCAAACTATGTTTACATTTCCGCTGCATGATTATGAAAGTTTTTAGTTTAAGAGCTATGTGTTATGATGGAAACCAACCTCTGTGAGGTGCCCGGTTTCGGGGCCTCACACATCTACATACTCGCATCATGTTTTCATTAGAATTTGCTATGCCCCCACTAGCCTTGACATATATATATGTATAACATTTTGTCCTTTAGGTAAAACTAACACTCTAGTTTCTTACCATGACAAAGATTCCCATATGAGATGCTTTTATCAACCATGGATTTATCGCAACACGTTTGCCATATTAGGATTTCAAAACTTTTCTAATTACTTATAAGAATACTCAGTTAAGGTGTTCTTATGGTAATTCAGTTTTGATATTTAACTACTTTTCTGTCAAAGAACTCTTGTTTACAGGATTTGTAGTATCCTAATGCATCCATGTTGATCTTGTCTTGAAATTCTCTAATTTCAACTACACAACATCTAAATGTTGTTAAACAAGTCTCTTACCTTGTTTTATTGCATTTTTAGTGTTTATGGTTCCAAACCATATATTATATTTATCAATCAACAGTTACACTTCTGCAAGTTGTGGGTTTACAGTGATCCCGTGAGCTTCTGCAGATATCATTTGTAACATTTGGTTCTTAAACTCATTTAAGATCCATTCAAACACTTTGTGTTGATTGAAACATATATATTATATCATTTCAGAATTGAACTCTTTCAATCTGCCCTATCTAATTTTCAATCATATATAGTTCCTTGCATTAGGAAGCAATTGATGAAAATTCTATCTATTCTATTTTGGGGATTTATGATAACTATCTTTATCATTAATGAGGATCCAATTTTAAATAAATTGTTAACAACTCTTTGTTAAATCCTCAAACCCCAAATAGGAATTTATGCATGTTTATTTTATAACTTTTTATATTTACCTGTAATTAAGCTAGTGTAGTAATTCATATGATTAGTTTATTGGGATATTCATTCATTGGATCATATTTAAGAGAATGACACATTATGTATTGATATTTATCAAATTACCTACATCATTGTGTACTTGGTTGTGAACAGTTTCACATTATATGCATTAATTTGGCAACTTTTGGTTATATCTCATATATAACTATTGTTGCTTTTAGATCTTCATTTTATGTAAATCTTCTTTGAACTCTTTCAAAGATTTCATTAGGTTTGTAACCTTATGAAAAATTCATATTTAATCTTTAGACATTTTATGCAAAGAATTGCATATAAAAGATCGCAATCTTTTTAAACTTCCTTAAGCATGTTGTGTAATCATCAAACTCTTGTAACAATGAATTCCATTTTCAATTGTTTAGAGATTCATGTATTACACTATGCTTTAAAGGTTAATCTTGTCTAATTCTAATTATTTAAACACTTTAAATTATTCTATTAATATGAATCATGTGTATTGCCTTTATTAATAATTCTATCATATATAATTCACCTTGCATTATCAATAATTATTATCAATTATGCTATCAAAACAATTTATCAAGAATAAATATAATTAATCAATCAATGCATAAATAATACTAGAAGCAATATTCTTAGTCAAACTAAGAATGTCAAAATATTCATAATTGTTTTAAACAATTTAAACAATTAATGAAAAATGAAAGAATAAAAGAACATTTCTTCTATTTGTCTTGTCTTCCATCCCATGGAATTCAAGACTTAAGCTCCTATCTTATCAACCACCTCAAATACCTGCAAATAATTGAAATAATTGTGACTCTCACATTATTATCAAAGATTTGCCAATTCAAGAAATATGTTGAATAAAAAAGGCATACCCGAAGATCCCGGCATATCTGAACTCTTCAGCACCGTGCAACAATGTACTGGACCTCATCAACGTCGGTCAATGGTCTCTTCCTCCCACTGCTCACCTCTACCCTCATCTTGGTTTCCTCAACCAAGAGCATTCCCTTGAGTTCATCAATTGTCCCTCCAAAGATATTTCTTTTGTAACTAGTTACAAAAGATTCATATTCCTCTGGTAGGGAAATAAGGATGAAATCAATAGCAATCTCAAGGTTCATGGGATAGCCTAGTTTGTCAAGCCTATCAAAATAGCCTTGCAACCTATCAACGTGAGCTCCTACGTCTCCACCCGGTCTCAAACCCTTTTGGACCTCTTTAAGAATCTCAAATCGCCAAAACCTGTTTGGCAGGAAACTCTTTTTGATCTCCATAATCATCTCATGACTGGAGAGATACATAAGCTGATCCACATATTCAGGAGACACCGAAGTCAATATGAGATATTTTATCTCACATTCGTGTCCAATGTGTTTCATCCTTTCAGATGTGGTGCAGCCTATAGGTGGCTCAGAAGTAATAAGGTTATCCAAAGCATACAATATATTCCTTCTTTTCTAAGGACATCTCTAAGGTAATGCATTCAAGTAGAAAAATTACTCCCATTGAACTGATTTCAAAAGAGATTTATCCTATGAGGTTTAGTAGCATCAATGAAAGACATTTATACAATTCAAAAGAAAAAGTTTTAGTATTTCATGCTTTATGTAATCTCAAATTAATTATGACTCATTAACAAAATTAATTTAGAATTGTGAGATCATGTTTATTTAATGAACAGTGAATTGGCTAAGCTCTCTATTTACTGTTCATAATGATACAGGAGGGTTACGATAACCAATTATGACAATCATAATCCTCAAGTTTTGGGGTTTGTTAGAACACTCATTTCTAACTTTGTACATTTACCCCAACTATGCCAACTTGACTCTTCAAGTATACGCCTTACGATTTTGGACTGAATGACCGGCCTAAGTGTATTAGGAATCACGATCATTCCTTTTCAATAAAACCATAGACCTAATGCAGGGTAAGCACTAACACTAGATTTTAGGTCAAATTGATAAAGTGTCTTAAATCTAAGGTGGCATTAAATCAAAATATTTATCCTTTTCTAACATATATAAACCTACAGCATGGTAAGCACTAACTCCAGGTTTACATATTTAGAAAATAAACATCTTGACCAATGAGTTATTTAATTACTTTAATTAATCGCTTTTATGTTTCAAAAACATTATGGACAACTAATTTTAAATGAGGATAGTTATGCATTTTATAAAATCTCTATTTTATTTATTCGCTATCTAATTGAAATCCTATTTCAATTTTGATCTAATTTGTTTTAATACCTTATTAAAACTAAATTGATCATAATCGCGAATTTGTTAGTGTAATCAATCATATTGATTTTATTTTTTAGTTTAAAACTATTGAACGATTTGAAGCATGGCACAAATCGTGCAATCTCATTTTAACAAAATCATATTTTGTTCTTGATTTGCGATAGTTTGAAACTCCTTTCAACTCTCGACTCAATTAGTTTTAAATACCTTATTTAAACTAAGCAGGTAATTATAGTGAATCATTTTAAACTAACAAGTTCTAGTTTTATAAAATAAACATTTTATTTTATAAACTGATTCATTAAAATAAAATAATTTTATTTTAAAACCTTTTTAAAGTAACTACAAAACTTCTTTTGTATTACTTATCATTTTGTAATGATTGTGAAAAAATTGTTTTTACTAGTTTTATATTTCCTAAATATTAAACAACCACAAACAACAAAATGTGATTATGAAACGAGCCAAAGTCTCATTTGTTCGATTTAGTTCGAGTCATCAAACACAAACAAAACGTTACTAGTGTTTACAATTCAACACCTTGAATATTGTCTCCCACTTGATCCAAGATCTCCATCTTCGATCTCCCTGATTGTCTCTATCTTTCGTTTTATATCCATTTCTTGATTACAATTGTAAAGTCCACATTACATTTCAAAATTGAAACCTAATCAATTACATCGGGTCCAAATACCAGCAGAAATACAAGATTTCAAATAAACCAACCAATCAAACAAAACAAAAGATACAATCACATGGGTCGGATCCTAGGGCTCGATTCATAATTATAATCACAATCATCACATTCACAGTTTCGATCTTTTTGTCAAACAAAAGTTTTGACAAAACAACGAACAAAGATCGATTATTAATTGCATTTAAACGTTTGTAAAAGCCGCTCTGATACCACTGTTGGGAATTCCAGGTTACTTTTCATTTAATTGTTTTCAATTAATCACATTAATTGACAAAAATCAGTTTTCATAAAACCGGATTAAGCAGACAGATCAGACCTAACACAGCGGAAGCTTTTAAAATTTTATAACCTTTCGATTCGTAATCGAAACAATTTCCAAATCAGGATCCAGTTACAAACCGTTTAAACAACAATTAAATTAAATAACACAACCATAGGGGGTTTTAGAAATCAACCTTTACTAAACGGTTCCAAATCCACACGATGGATCGGCAACGGTCTCGCTAGTTGACACAATACGATCACCCGAGTCCGGATCTCGTCACACGAATATCCGGAATAGTCCAAGCTTGGTTCGGCCCTCGGCTCAACATGTGATTTGGCTCACTGACCCTGGCTCGACTTGGCTCAGGCAAGACTGCCTTGTTACGGCTTGGCTTGGTCACTAGCGACGTGGCCTCTTGGCACAGCCCACCCTTGGCTTGGCCTCCTTGCGCACAGCCCACCCTTTGGCTTGGCCTCCTTGCGTGTTCCCTCGACACAGCCCGCCCTTGGCTTGTTTGCCTGGTTGTTGCAACACTTGCGATTAGGGTTGTGGCATTGATGTCGCCCGGGTGTGACTCAGCAGCAGCCTGGGTTGGCTAGGCTTGGTGGTTAGCGGCGGCCAAACACCCACAAGGTAGTGGTCGACGGACACAATGAGGTGGGGAGAGGAGAATTAGGGTTTTAGTTAATTCCAAGATCCACTAATTGTGGGTGGTTAAAACCATTATTTATAAAATAATAATTTACACTTAAAACCATTTTAATTATTTTCTTAATAAACCCTATAGTAATTAACATATTTAATTACTATAATATCCTTTTAACTAATTAACAATTAATCAGTTAATATCTATTAAATAGTCGATGTTTAACTAATTAAACATTACTTATTTAATCAATTCTCCTTTTAATAATTAACAATTAATGAATAAATAATCATTTAATAAAGTTTCAAACTTTATTTTTTTATTGAATTAATCATCTCTATAATTAATTTCCACCAATTATTATTTCACAAATAATAATATCACCAAATCCTTAAAACCGATAGTTTCAGATCGTATATTATGTTTAACAATTAACCATCAATTCGTTGCCTTCCAAAGTGTAACTCTTTGGATCATACCTTTCATAGCAACGTTGAACTTATCGTTAATCGGACATCCAATATCCAACAGATCATACTTGTCCTGAGTCATGGGCTTAGTGAACGGGTCTGCTAGGTTTTGATCTGTTTCCACGTTTCTTATTATGATGTCTCCACGTTCCACTATTTCCCGTATGTAGTGAACTTTCCCAAATTGTGCCTGGATTTGTGATGAGACCTGGGCTCTTTGGCTTGAGCCATAGCACTTGTGTTATCACAAAATATTTCGATAGGCTTCCGAATACTTGGAACCACATCGAGGCCAGCTATGAACTTCTTTATCCAAACAGCTTCCTTTGCAACATCCGATGCAGCAATATGTTTAGATTTGGTGGTTGAATCTGCCACTACACTCTGTTTGGAACTTTTCCAGGAGACAGCTCCTCCATTGAGAGTGAATACGAAACCTGATTGTGAGCGAGAGTCATCTCGATCAGTCTGGAAGCTAGCATCAGTGTAACACCTTACAGTGAGCTCTTCTTCCACTCCTCCAAATATAAGAAACATTTCTTTAGTTCTTCTCAAGACTTCAGAATGTTCTTAATTGCAGTCTAATGGGCAATGCCAGGATTTTGCTGAAAACGACTGGTCATGCTCAAAGCATACGAGACGACAGGTCTAGTGCATAACATAACATACATAATAGAACCAATCGCTGAGGCATATGAAATTTCTTGCATTCGCCTAATTTCAATGTCCGTTGAAGGAGATTGCGATTTGTTCAACACGGTTTCTTTATTCATGGGAATAGTCCCTTTCTTGGAGTTTTCCATGTTGAAGCATGTCATCATTTTGTCTATGTATGTACTTTGACTCAGCCCTAGAAGCCGCTTAGATCTATATTTGTGGATTTTTATTCCAAGAATGTAAGCTGCTTCTCCAAGATCTTTCATTGCAAAACAAGTTCCCAACCAGTGCTTGACTTCGTTAAGCATAGGAATGTTGTTTTCAATAATCAGTATATCATCCACATACAAGATGAGTAATGATATAGTGCTCCCACTTTCCTTCCTGTAAACACAAGGTTCATCTTCATTTTTGATGAAACCAAACTCTTTGATCTTTTGATCAAAACGAAGATTCTAGCAGCGAGATGCCTATTTGAGTCCATAAATGGACTTATTTAGTTTGCATACCTTACTTGGATATTTTGGATCAATAAAACCATCAGGCTGAACCATATAGACATCTTCAGAAAGGTGTCCATTAAGAAAAGCGTTTTAACATCCATTTGCCATATCTCATAGTCATAATATGCAGCTATGGCAAGTAATATCCTGATCGATCTGATCATAGCAACGGGTGAAAAAGTTTCATCTAAGTCAACACCTTGAGTTTGAGTGAAACCCTTTGCAACCAGCCATGCTTTGTAGGTATGAACATTTCCATGCATGCTCGTGAACCGGGGGGTAGCTCAACCAAGTCCCAGACTTGATTGTCACACATGGATTGTGTCTCGGAATTCATGGCATCCAGCCATTTCGTAGAATCTGGATCGGATATAGCAGATTTGTAGTAAGTAGGTTCGTCATCAGGCTCAGCTACTACCTGGACTTCAGAACCATCAAGATGCCAAAGGTATCTATCAGGAGCATTGCGAGTCCTGCTACTTCTACAAATGCTTGTGTTTAAGTCTGATTCATTAGCAACAACTTCTTGTTGATCGAACGTTCCGAGTTCGTAAGCGGGTGTTTGCGGTTCTCGAAGTTCTTTGAGATCCATAATATTGCTTCCAGTTCCTCGATCAATAAACTCTTTCTCGAGAAAGTGACCCTTCCTTTTGATGGAAATCAAGTTTGCATCAGGATGGTAGAAATAATATCCGCTTCTATTATGGTATCTGACGAAAACAACCTTTTCGCCTTGAGGATCAAGTTTGTCATCAGAATCTCTAGTGACATATGCTTCGCATCCCCATACCCTAAGGTAAGACAAATTGGGTTTAGTGGCAAACCATATATCATATGGTGTTTTGTTAACCTTCTTAGTCGGTGCCAGATTTACAATGCGGGCAGCGGTCATAAGAGCAAAACTCTAAAAGAAGTGAGGCAAGTTAGTTCTACACATCATTGATCGGACCATATCAAGTAGGGTGCGATTTCTCCTCTCTCTTACGCCATTAAGTAGGGTGTGCCAGGAGGAGTGGGTTGTGGAACAATTCCACATTCTTTCAGATGATTGATGAACTCTAAGCTGGGATATTCGCCACCTCGATCTGATCGAAGTGCCTTAATCATTTTACCGAGTTGATTTTCTACATCGTTTTGAAATTCTTTGAACTTTTCAAAGGTTTCATGCTTATGCTTCATTAGATAAACATATGCATATCGACTATAATCATCAATGAATGAAAAGAAGTATCTTTCATGATTTCTAGACATAGTTCTAAAAGGACCGCACACATCAGTATGTATGAGTGCTAACATATCTTTTGCTCATTCACCAACATGGGTGAAGGGATCTTTAGTGAGTTTGCCAGCTAAGCAAGATTCACAATCATCAAAGGAGTCTTGTCCAGTGGATTCAAGAATCCCCATAGACTGGAGCCTTTTTATGCGAGATTTGCTTATGTGGCCAAGTCTACAATGCCATAGAAATGTATCATTAATGCCATATTTGATACGTTTAGAAAGATTGTATATGTTATTGTTTGGTTGAACATCTATTTCATAAATACCATTTCGAGGTTTAGCCTCAAAACAAAAGACATCATTTAAGTATGTAGATATAGCAATACCATTAAAAACGTACTTAAATCCTTGTTCAAACAATAAAGAAACTGAAATAATGTTTCTGGTCAAACAAGGTGCAAACAAACAATTATTCAAAATAAGTACAAGGCCAGAAGGGCATGTAAGATGATATGTCCCAGTTGCAAGAACTGGTACTCTTTTCCCATCACCAACGATGAGCTCCATGTCGCCTTGTTTCAGCTTCTTCCACTTTTCAGGTTCCTGCAAGACATTAATAATGTGGTAACCACATCTAGTGTCAAACACCCATGTGTTGCTGGAAATAGTAAAAAGTTCAATAACATAAATAGAGATACCTGAAGGGCCTGCACCATTGGCCTTGTTCATCCTCAGCTTAGCCAGATATTCAGGGCAATTACGCCTCCAATGCCCCATCTTGTTGCATTCAAAGCATTGACGCTCCTCAGGGGGTGGTGCTTTAGTAATTGGCTTAGCTTTGTTGGTGGCATGCTTGGCAGCAACAATAGCTTTATTCTTTCCCTTGTTGCTATAACCCCGTTTCTTGGGATTTGGCTTTCTAACACCAGCAGATCGAACTGTCAATACCTGATTGACCTTGTTTGGTACATTCATCTCAGCCGTCTTCAGCATCCCATGCAGTTCGGGCACAGTCTTCTCCCAAGCATTCATATTGAAGTTCATTACGAACTGCTCGTAAGACTTTGGGAGAGAGTTCAAGATGATGTTCACTGCCATTTCATTTGACAGGAGATAACCATGCTTACTCAGTTGGTCGATGTACCCTTTCATCGTAAGCACATGAGCACTAACTGATGAGCCTTCTTTCATTTTGCAACTGATAAGCTGCTTCATGGTGTCATAGCGTTCTTGATGGGCTTGTTTCTGAAACATGCCTGTAAGTTGCTGGATCATGTCAAAGGCACTCATGTCGTCCATTTTCTTTTGAAGATCAGAAGACATGGTGGCTTTCATAATGCAGGCTACCTCAATGGCATCTTCGTTATGCTTATCCCAGGCTTAACGGGCAGCAGCCGTATTACCTTTAGGCTTATTAGGAACTGGATCTTCCGGTACATAGTGCTTTTTCGCAAACTTGAGAACAATTTTCAAGTTGCAATGCCACTCGAGAAAGTTGGTGTTATTCAGCTTATCTTTCTCAAGTATAGACTTGAGAGCGAAGGAAGAGTTGTTATCATGAGGCATTTGTTAATGTAAGCAAAAATAAATAATTAGTATTTTGATGTTTAATTCCTTATTTAATTAATGTCCTATTAACAGTAATAAGAATAAGGATTGAAAATCTAGTAGTATCAGTTACTAAAGGCAGCTGTAGCACACAACATTAGTAAGTGATATTAGGTAGACTGACAACGTTTGTCAATTGTGAAAAATGCACAACTCTCAAGTATGAGGCCACTAAGACAACTTGTCTATTTAGTGATACGTTTAGCCTCATCTATGCTCACTTTCATTTCCAGACAGCTATGGCACGTAACAACATATGAAAGTAACGCTCGTCCTAAAACAGGTACATGTGGAAGAGCCAGATGTGTCAACGGAAACTCTCGCACCTTGGAGGACAAACTACACACCAAGTGCGGTGCTGTGGCTCCAAACACTGGTGTTTTGCATTATGCTCCAAGTGTCCCTTATAATAGGATAGCATAGACTATTGATTTTATATATATGGGATCCAATTTTAGTGTTTACCGAATAAGGGTCAAACACAACGAATGATCTAATCATACGTGCGTTGGAAAAACCGGTTTTACTATATTTAATGTCGTGACATTTGTGATGAACCCTTTCATCTCTTAGAACACTTAATTTTAAATAACCTATTAAAACTAAGTTTGTCGCGACTTGTATAACCATTCAAAAGTTAATAGTTAATCTATTAAGTTTCTGAGTTTTAAAACAATTTTAGATTGTAGAAACTCATTGGTTATATTTTTCAAAACAAACCATTTGTTTTATAAAACTTTTGCAAGTTGCAAAATTGATTAGTATTTGAACTTGTTACATTTTATTGCGATTATGTTTTAAAACTCCTTTTAAAACCTTTTTGGTATTTGGTTGGTATGTTATAACATTTATAAGATAAAGCAACCACAATATCAAATTAAATAAATATGTAAATCATAAGGCCAAATTGTGTATGATTTTGCCAGAGCCAAGTAGCAAAACAAACTAGGTTACGGGGCCACAACACACAATCAACCACAATGATGAATCTAGTGCATCTTGTGATCTTTAGCTGCTCCCACTGACCTCCAGATCCGTGCTTCTTGATCTTGATTCTTCAGTTTTGTCTTCAGGTCTTTTGTCATTACAATATTTGCAAGAAATTGGAATACATAACGAGAAAATACAAACCCTATTCTATTACAACTTTGAGCCATCAAAATGGGCCAAACCATAATAAACCAAAACTAAAAATTAAACAAACAAACACAAGATCGGGCCTGATTTACATATTCAATCATAAATTTATAATTAAACTGGGTAATTCTTTTGGTCAATTATAACTTTGACCAAATAAATAATTTTACCCAAATAATTAGTCAGATCTAAATCTGGATCAGAAACTCAAAATATTAAACAATTTAGAGTTTGTGATCTGTAACCGGTTAAACTGACCGGATTCGATTTGCATGTTGTAAGCGTGGCTCTGATACCACTGTTGGGAATATTGGTGTTATTCGGTTTGACTTTTAGGTAAAAACAAGTTTGACTAATTAGTATATTAAATCCATATTTAGTATAATCAAGCGTAATTAGGGTTTCAAACTTTTCACTTTTAAAATTCTCAATCAGGATCATGGTTACAAACATACAAACATGAATATAAAACTAATCTAATCTACCGATGAGAAAAGATTATACCCTTTCGGTTAATGATTAACCATTTGAGATACCGAGATTCAACGAACGATTGCTAGAACTCGAACACGAACGGGTTCCTGGTTCACAATTGAAGGAGGTTGTGGTTTGCAATAAATGATTAGAAACTGCAACTCAAGTTCACCTTTTTTTCTTGTGTATTCTTGTACGGCAGCAACAACAAAGGGAAATACTCCCTTTTCTTTGTTTGACGGCAGCACACCAAAAAAAAAGAAAACCAACTTTTGTTGTTTTGTTTTTTTTTTTTGTGCAACGGCAGCAATCAAAAGGAACCCCTTTTATTTTTGACGGCCAGCTTTTCCAAAAGAATTAGGGCTCTTTTAAATTAACTTCTAATTACTCATGGGCCCCAAAGCTTAATCGGGTTTAGTTTAGGTCCAATATGTAACATAAAGTCCAACACTATTAGTTTAATTAAATAAGTAATTAAACTTATATGATTTATAACAATTATATATTATAAATTCGTTCGTGATTACCAGTTAATCAAGTTAAGTGGATTTAATGTTCGTTGACCAATGTGTAACTCTTACGGGTCACAGCTCGGTTAGTTACGTTAACTTATCAGATTCGTACATATAAATCCAACACTATTCAATTGGATTCAACTATTTATAAATATTCCTAATATAATTTGTTAAAGTGAGCGAAATCAAGTTAACCGAATTAACCCATGTGTTTTATTATTGACATGAAATCTGGAATGAATACAGTTTCATACTTTGGTGATTTCAATAAGATATGTATCTATTGAATGGAAAGAAAGAAGTTCAAATGATACCCTTTATCCAGCATGATTTCTTCAAAAGAAAATTACAGATTGTGTTATTTAAAAATATAGTGACTTGCTATTTTGTCATTTAAATTCAAAAATTAGGTAAACCATAAAGTAGTTGTTTAAAATGACATAATAAGTAAACCATAGAAAACAGAGTTTGGTAATTGTTCAAAACACAAACACACTAAACCAAAGACAAAATAAGCTATGCTTCTCCGATTAAGATGAAGAAGAATCGATGAACAAGAAGGAATTTTGATCGTGAGGGTCTTTTGATCGTAAGGGTTTCCTGATCGTAAGGGGTTTTGATTTCAGTTAGAGGGTTTTGCAACTTTGATTGAGGTTTAAGGGTTAAATAAATGTTTGCTCGAAGGAGAAGGGGGGATTTGAGGATTTTACTCATCATGTGAATGAGACATGAGATTTTTAACTAGGCTGTCAATTTCAGACACGAACACCTTAACACGACACGACACGACACGAATTTAACATGTTTCGTGTTTACCCTTAGCATGTTTCATGTCAAAAACAGGTCGACACGTTAAGACCTGTTTATTTTTCGTGTCTAAACAGGTAAAACCCTCTAAGACCCGTTAAGACATGTTAAGATCCACTAAGACCTGTTAAGACCCGTTAAGAACCTATTAAGACATGTTAAGACATGTTTAAAATTTAAAATAAATAATATAATAAAATATGTGGGTAATCGATTATCTTCAAAAAATTTATAGTTGTCTAACCGTAGTTCTTTAATGGATTTTAACAGGTTCTTTAACGGGTTTTAACAGGTTCTTTAATGTAACATCCGAAAAAAATAAAAAAATAAAAATTAGCAACCCAATGATAAACGCGCAAAATTTCGGGAACCGTTCATGTTCAAAATTTATATAAACGTTCGTAAAGTAATTATGATCAAAAGGATATAAATGATAAAAATATCCGATAATGTATGGACACGTTATAGAGCCTAATAATAACGTGCAGAATTTCTGTGACCGTTTGGGTTCAAAATTTTTATGAACAATCCTGAAGTAATTACGATCACATTGATATAAGCCAGACCGTTATACGATAATGTATGAGCAAGATATAAGCTCGTGAATATTAAAATATATTATTTTTGACCCTGCTCCGTTTTCAACGAAACTTGGGTAGAAATGTAGAGAATAATTAGTAGATTTCAACGGCATATTCAAAAGTTTTTAAAACATCAGATGCAAAAAGTTATAAGAGAAAAACAAGAATTGAGCTAAATTAATTATAATAATATAATAATAATAATAATAAAATAATAAAAAATAATAAAATAATCAATTTAAACATATGTCGAAATTCGAAAGTTATACGTCGAACGATTTGAACCATATATATATTATTCCTTTCTTAATAACGAAGGAATCTTCGTCTATAAATAGATGAATGTCGATGATCAAATTTTCATTTTTCTTCAGTAACAAAACTCTGTCAAAATACTCTCCTAAAACCCTTGAGCGGATACGGTAGTTACTAGAATTCCGTTCAAATATTGTTAAGCGAGCATTGGTACGAGCTACTTTGAGGTAACCACCTATTATACTCTTATTTTAAAATAATTATTTAATTAGTATGGTCGAGTTATTGTTTGTTTAAAAACCTCACTAATGTTATGCGTGGAGGCTATTTTCAACATTTTTGTAAAACACGGAGTATGCCGAGATGCTGCCCAAATATTTTATAAAAATATAAAGATACGTTAAGTAATCCCATTAGCGTACTAATGTTATTAGGAAATTGGCGGTCACGTAAGATAAGAATTGAGGAGCTAAAATTTTACGATAGAAGCATAGATCAGGTGAGTTCTATGAGCCCTCTTTTACTGTTTTAATGTTTTAGGGCTGATGTGTATGCATGATAAATATATTTGAAATGATTGATGTATATGATATTATATTGATGCCGGGATGTTTCCCGTTTATACCAATGTTATGTCGGGATAATGCCGAATTTTATGTACGTATTTTTTTTAAAATAAAAAGAGGCAACCCGAATCTTTATTTTGAAAAGAAGTTTATTAAAAGAGTTATCAAGAGGTCCAAATCTCATATACTAACAAAGACATGGTCCTAGTATACCGAAGGTGTGTACTCGTATGCTCCTTCGATATAACAGGATAATGCCGGTGTATAGGTCTGAGGTAAAGACGGTGTTTCGAATAAGGTTTTTGCACTACGGTGCTGATTATAAAGTTTTTTAAAAGAAATTTTGAAAGTACCTTCGGGTAAAGAAGTTTACCTTCGGGTAAAGAAGTTTACCTTCGGGTAAAGAAGTTACCTTCGGGTAAAGAAGTTTACCTTCGGGTAAAGAAGTTACCTTCGGGTAAAGAAGTTTACCTTCGGGTAAAGAAGTTTACCTTCGGGTAAAGAAGTTTACCTTCGGGTAAAGAAGTTACCTTCGGGTAAGAAGTTACCTTCGGGTAAAGAAGTTACCTTCGGGTAAAACAGATTTTTAAATAAATGTTGTTGATATAATATGATACATGTATATCAATGTATGCTTTTGTGAAATGCTTTTGAAATATATTGTTTGAAATTAAAGATGTTTATTAAACTTAGAACTCACCAGCTTAAGCTGACAAATTTTAGTATGCACATCAGGTAGAGATGGTGAAGCCTCAGCTAGTCGAGGCAAGAAACAATTGGCGTAAGTGATCATGGGTGGATGCTGGCTGCAGGTTTTGAGAAGACTGGCATAGATGTAGATTTTGTAAATAAATAAATAAATAAATAAATAAAAATGGTTGTGTGACATAAATGTGTAATCGGGTTTACTTATGTATAATATGTCTTATTTCCGCTGCGATTGAGTTATAATTATTTTATCACTGTGCTTATGAGTAAATCCGACAAAGTGACGTGTCCCGGGAGACGGGCGTTACAAGTTGGTATCAGAGCACTGGTTTAAGAGATTTAGGTACTCAAGCGGTAACTAAACTTAAACTAGGACTCTAGGAGAATATAGGAATGCCAGTCAAAGCAGCCGCATGCCAGCCACAGAGGATACATCAAGCATCTAACGAATAAAACTTTGGACACATGCATAAATGCTAAAGATCAATTGCAATTAGCTACTGCAATTGAGGTTTGACATTTGCAAATAATTCTAAAGTTTGATTCGTTATTTGTAAAGGTGTTGTAAGTTAAGGGTTAAGGTCGGATATTTAATATAAATATGATAGATAGTAAACTGGAAAATGATGTCATAGTAAATAAGTAATTACATCCTAGGTCCTGTAATTGATTATTTATTATACATTTGAACTCTGGGATTACTACTTATCATACAAATATTGATTTATCCTATACCTTAATTGTAGGATGGCCAATAGAGAACATGCTCTAGATGAAAATATCGATCGTGATACCGATATACCCCTAATTAGAAGAGAAAGTACTCGGTTAAATCCAAATTTGGAAGATGAAGTACACATTGAAACGAGTGAAAATTCTCATGAGAATGACGGAGCCAATGATCAACCAGATCAAATGGAAGCAAACTTTGTAAGAATGCTTAAAGCGGCAATACCAGAAATTGCTGCAGAAATACGTCGACAAGAGAAGGATAGTAATGGTAATCACTCTGGCGCTGATAACAATACGGGAATAGAGACAGGTGCAGCTATGGGAAATGGAGCCACTCAAATTATCGTACCACTCACTACGGTTAGGCAAGAAGATAAAAAGAAAGGGTGTGACTATAAGATCTTCAAGAGTTGTAACCCTCCTTCATTTGATGGAAAGAAGGATGCAGTGACAGCACACCAGTGGCTTCGGGAGATGGAGTCAGTTATTAAAATTAGTGAGTGCAATGATAGCCAGAAAGTCAAGTTTGCAGCTCATTCTTTTGTATCTGAAGCTTTGTTTTGGTGGGACACAATTCAGCAAGCGATGGGGGAGCCTGCGGTAGAGGCATTAAGTTGGGAAAGTTTCAAGCGTTTAGTGTTAGCAAAATTTTGTCCAAAGTTTGTTATAGATAAGATGGAGAAGGATTTTATGAATCTAGAGGTCGGTACTATGACTCATCAAGAGTACACGGCTAAGTTTAATGAGATGTCCAGACTTGTACCTCACTTGGTAACACCAGAGGAATCCCGAATCAAACGTTATATTCAGGGGTTTCCGTCGGAGGTAAGGAGATTAGTTAAAGGTTCTGCACCAGGAACCTATCAGTCTGCAGTAGAGCTTACAGCAGAATTATTTGAAGAAGTGTACGGGCTAGGAGGGAGGCCCATGACAAGTAAGAGGAAGTGGGGAGATTACTCTCAAGGTTCTAAGAAAGACAATTTCAATCCAAAAAGAAAGATATCTGGCAGTAGTCCAACAGTTTGTAAGATATGTAACCGAATGCATAGTGGGAACTGTAGAATGGGGATGAATGTTTGCTTCAAGTGCGGCAAGGAGGGACACTATGCCAACAAATGCCCAATTGTGAAATGTTTCGATTGTGGGAAACCAGGTCATCGGGCAACAGAATGCCCAAATAAGAAAACGGATATGGTTCCAAAACCCAAGGGGAGAGCTTTTACAATGACCGTTGGTGCAGCTAAGGAAACCCCAGATGTTGTGTCGGGTACGTTTCTTATCAATAACATGCCAGCTACTGTATTATTTGATTCTGGTGCCAGTAGGAGTTTTATATCTGTTAACTTCTGTATACTGCTCAATAAGATCCCCAATAAGATAGATACCCCACTAGAAGTTGAAACGGCACTAGGAAAGAAGGTAGTTATTTCTACCATTGTTGAGGGTTGTTATATTGACCTTGATGGTCATAAAATACCCATTAATCTTTACCCAATAACTTTGGGCGGGTTTGATGTCGTGCTGGGCATGGATTGGTTAACGGAACACGAAGCTGAAATATTATGTAAAAAGAAGATGATTCAACTCCAAGCGCCTGATGGAGATCGGATTATTATCTGTGGAGATCGTACGAGCTCTTCGGTAAATATCGTTTCAATGCTGAAGGCCCAAAAGTTTATGAATCAAGGTTGCAAAGCTTATCTCGCATATGTGGTCGATAATAAGGTGAAGACGAAAGAATTGAAAGATATTCCGGTGGTATCTCAATTCCCCGATGTGTTTCCTAACGAATTACCGGGTATGCCTCCAGAACGAGAAGTAGAGTTTCGAATTGATCTTTTACCAGGAGCTAAACCAGTTGCGAAGGCACCTTATCGACTTGCACCCTCAGAGATGAAGGAGTTAATGTCGCAGTTGCAAGACCTATTAGACAAAGGTTTTGTGCGGCCAAGTGTTTCGCCTTGGGGAGCCCCAGTATTATTTGTAAAGAAGAAAGACGGGAGTATGCGAATGTGCATAGATTACAGGGAGTTAAATAAACTCACAATAAAGAACAAATATCCTCTTCCTAGAATCGATGACTTGTTTGACCAGCTACAAGGAGCGAATTGGTTCTCTAAAATCGACTTACGTTCGGGCTATCATCAGTTGAAAGTAAGGGAAGAAGACATATCAAAGACTGCATTTCGAACACGATATGGACATTATGAGTTTTTGGTAATGTCGTTTGGTCTAACTAATGCCCCAGCTGCATTCATGGATCTCATGAACAGGGTATGTCGACCAATGCTTGATAGGTCAGTGATTGTGTTCATTGATGATATTTTGATATACTCTAAGAATGAACAAGACCACGCCTATCACTTAAAAGAAGTTTTGGAGACGTTGAGAAGAGAGAAGTTGTATGCCAAATTCTCAAAATGTGCCTTTTGGCTAAGAGAAGTACAATTTCTAGGTCATGTAATCAATGCTAATGGAATCCTGGTTGATCCAAGTAAGATCGAGTCGGTGACAAAATGGAATCCGCCAAAGACACCCACTGAAGTTCGTAGCTTTCTGGGTTTGGCCGGTTACTACCGACGTTTCATCCAAGATTTCTCCAAGATTGCTTCTGCCATGACAAAGTTAACCAAGAAAGAAGTAAAGTTTGAATGGGGTCCTGAACAACAAGCTGCATTTGACGAACTAAAGAGACGATTAACACATGCCCCAGTATTATCATTACCTGATGGAACAGAAGACATGGTAATTTATTCTGATGCATCATATCAGGGTTTGGGTTGTGTTCTAATGCAACGGGGCAAAGTTATTGCTTATGCTTCACGACAACTAAAACCCATGAAAAGAATTACCCAACACATGACTTGGAGTTGGCAGCAGTCGTGTTTGCACTAAAGATATGGAGGCACTATTTGTATGGTGCCAAATGCACCATCTACACTGATCATAAAAGTCTGAAGTATTTCTTCGAACAAAAAGACTTGAATATGAGACAGCGTAGATGGCTCGAGTTGATTAAGGATTATGATTGTGAAATTCTTTACCATCCAGGAAAAGCCAACGTGGTGGCAGATGCGCTAAGTCGCAAAGGCGATTCTTCTCCTATTCGAGTGAAATCTTATGCGCTTGTTATAACATCAGACTTTCTGAATCAACTCAAAGATGCACAACAAGAAGCATTGAAAGAAGAAAACATGATGAGTGAAAGAATTTTTGGTCTGATAAAGAAGCTTGATGAAAACGAGTTCGGAATCAAAACTCGTTACGGTAGAATGTGGGTACCTCAATATGGGAATATCAGATCAAGAATTCTCGACGAAGCACACAAGACAAGATATTCTGTCCATCCCGGTACTACCAAAATGTTTCAAGATCTACGCAAAAATTATTGGTGGCCAGGAATGAAATTCAACATATTACAATATGTTAATCGATGTTTGACTTGTTTGCAAGTGAAAGCTGAGCATCAAAAGCCTCACGGCTATTTACAGCCTTTGGAAGTTCCTGAATGGAAATGGGAACACATCACCATGGATTTCATCACAAAGCTACCGCGTACAGCTAAACAACATGATTCCATATGGGTGATTGTAGACCGACTGACGAAGAGTGCTCACTTCTTACCAATACGCGAGACATATTCGTCAGAAAAGTTATCAGAATTGTTCGTAAAAGAAATTGTTGCACGTCATGGAGTACCACTCTCGATTGTGTCGGATCGAGATACCAGATTTACTTCTAGATTCTGGAAGAAATTTCATGAACAGATGGGGACGAGGTTATGTTTAAGCACGGCATATCATCCGCAAACGGATGGGCAAACTGAAAGAACGATACAAACATTAGAAGATATGTTACGTGCATGTGTTATCGACTTTGGTGGTAATTGGGACGATCATTTACCGTTAGTTGAATTCTCGTATAACAACAGCTACCATGCTAGCATCGGAATGCCACCATATGAAATGTTATACGGGAGACGATGTCGAACACCACTATGTTGGGGTGAGGTTGGACAGAAAGACATGGGGAGCAAATCAGATGTAGAATTAATGGCCAATAAACTCGCTCAAGTCAGAGCACGACTAAAAGCTGCCCAAGATCGTCAAAAGTCCTACGCAGACAAGAGAAGAAGACCAATTGAATTCAACGTAGGGGATCGTGTGTTATTAAAAGTATCCCCATGGAAAGGTCTAATTCGATTTAGAAAGCATGGAAAGCTAAGTCCGAGGTATATCGGACCCTTTAAGATTTTAGCCAGGATCGGTAAAGTTGCATACCGATTGGAGCTGCCAGATGAGCTTAGTAGTATACACCCGACATTTCATGTGTCTCATCTACGGAAATGTCTTGCGGATGAAACCTCTCATGTGCTTTACAATGAAATCGAGGTTGATGACAAGCTTAATTACGTAGAAGAACCAGTCGCGATACTTGATCGCGATGAAAAGAGACTTCGTAACAAAGTTGTCAAGATGGTTAAGGTACAATGGAAGCATAGAAAGGGATCAGAGGCAACCTGGGAAACCGAAGAAGAGATGAGAATATGCTACCCTCAATTGTTTGAAACATAACAGGTTTCGAGGACGAAACCTATTGTAAGGAGGGTAGATTTGTAACATCCGAAAAAAATAAAAAAATAAAAATTAGCAACCCAATGATAAACGCGCAAAATTTCGGGAACCGTTCATGTTCAAAATTTATATAAACGTTCGTAAAGTAATTATGATCAAAAGGATATAAATGATAAAAATATCCGATAATGTATGGACACGTTATAGAGCCTAATAATAACGTGCAGAATTTCTGTGACCGTTTGGGTTCAAAATTTTTATGAACAATCCTGAAGTAATTACGATCACATTGATATAAGCCAGACCGTTATACGATAATGTATGAGCAAGATATAAGCTCGTGAATATTAAAATATATTATTTTTGACCCTGCTCCGTTTTCAACGAAACTTGGGTAGAAATGTAGAGAATAATTAGTAGATTTCAACGGCATATTCAAAAGTTTTTAAAACATCAGATGCAAAAAGTTATAAGAGAAAAACAAGAATTGAGCTAAATTAATTATAATAATATAATAATAATAATAATAAAATAATAAAAAATAATAAAATAATCAATTTAAACATATGTCGAAATTCGAAAGTTATACGTCGAACGATTTGAACCATATATATATTATTCCTTTCTTAATAACGAAGGAATCTTCGTCTATAAATAGATGAATGTCGATGATCAAATTTTCATTTTTCTTCAGTAACAAAACTCTGTCAAAATACTCTCCTAAAACCCTTGAGCGGATACGGTAGTTACTAGAATTCCGTTCAAATATTGTTAAGCGAGCATTGGTACGAGCTACTTTGAGGTAACCACCTATTATACTCTTATTTTAAAATAATTATTTAATTAGTATGGTCGAGTTATTGTTTGTTTAAAAACCTCACTAATGTTATGCGTGGAGGCTATTTTCAACATTTTTGTAAAACACGGAGTATGCCGAGATGCTGCCCAAATATTTTATAAAAATATAAAGATACGTTAAGTAATCCCATTAGCGTACTAATGTTATTAGGAAATTGGCGGTCACGTAAGATAAGAATTGAGGAGCTAAAATTTTACGATAGAAGCATAGATCAGGTGAGTTCTATGAGCCCTCTTTTACTGTTTTAATGTTTTAGGGCTGATGTGTATGCATGATAAATATATTTGAAATGATTGATGTATATGATATTATATTGATGCCGGGATGTTTCCCGTTTATACCAATGTTATGTCGGGATAATGCCGAATTTTATGTACGTATTTTTTTTAAAATAAAAAGAGGCAACCCGAATCTTTATTTTGAAAAGAAGTTTATTAAAAGAGTTATCAAGAGGTCCAAATCTCATATACTAACAAAGACATGGTCCTAGTATACCGAAGGTGTGTACTCGTATGCTCCTTCGATATAACAGGATAATGCCGGTGTATAGGTCTGAGGTAAAGACGGTGTTTCGAATAAGGTTTTTGCACTACGGTGCTGATTATAAAGTTTTTTAAAAGAAATTTTGAAAGTACCTTCGGGTAAAGAAGTTTACCTTCGGGTAAAGAAGTTTACCTTCGGGTAAAGAAGTTACCTTCGGGTAAAGAAGTTTACCTTCGGGTAAAGAAGTTACCTTCGGGTAAAGAAGTTTACCTTCGGGTAAAGAAGTTTACCTTCGGGTAAAGAAGTTTACCTTCGGGTAAAGAAGTTACCTTCGGGTAAGAAGTTACCTTCGGGTAAAGAAGTTACCTTCGGGTAAAACAGATTTTTAAATAAATGTTGTTGATATAATATGATACATGTATATCAATGTATGCTTTTGTGAAATGCTTTTGAAATATATTGTTTGAAATTAAAGATGTTTATTAAACTTAGAACTCACCAGCTTAAGCTGACAAATTTTAGTATGCACATCAGGTAGAGATGGTGAAGCCTCAGCTAGTCGAGGCAAGAAACAATTGGCGTAAGTGATCATGGGTGGATGCTGGCTGCAGGTTTTGAGAAGACTGGCATAGATGTAGATTTTGTAAATAAATAAATAAATAAATAAAAATGGTTGTGTGACATAAATGTGTAATCGGGTTTACTTATGTATAATATGTCTTATTTCCGCTGCGATTGAGTTATAATTATTTTATCACTGTGCTTATGAGTAAATCCGACAAAGTGACGTGTCCCGGGAGACGGGCGTTACATTTAACATGTCATTTATAGTGTTAATTGTTAACAGGTTCCTTAACGGGTCATTTCGTGTTTACGTGTTTTTAACAGGTCGTGTTCGTGTTTGCAAAAACATACACGATAAGAATTCATGCCGTGTTCATGTCTAACCAGTTCGTGTTTCGTGTCTTAACGGGTCGTGTCTGACCCGTTATGACAGCCCTATTTGTAACGGAACCATTCAACAAAATTAGTGACAAAAGACATAACCAGTGGAAAAAATTCAATATATGAACATCCCTACTAATTTTTGAATTTAATAAACAAAACCAGCAAATCGCTACATTTTAAAAAAACACAATCTGTAATTCTCTTTTTTCAATGATTGATAAATACATAATCATCATTATACTGATAACTAAAAATAAATTAAAACATGTCCTTTTTTAAAGCCTCTACGTCCTAATTTTTCCGTCACTTTTTATTTTACACACAAACATATATATATATCCTGTTAAATAACATGTTGAATAATAAACATATTATTTACACAATATTCAAATTAAAAATAGATTTCCAATATTAAATAAAACTCTTTTTATCAAAAACTCACTTTTGAAAAAAAAAGCTATTATAAAATTAAAATTTTTGTTACAGTATGATTTTTTTTTTTAAATGTACTCTTTTAAGAAGTATGAAATATTTTTTTTCTAAAATTATTAAATACAATTTTTTTAAAAACAGAATAAAAAATATATCAAAAATCTAAGTTTCTAAATAACGAGATATTTATAAAAATGAAATTTAAAAACAATTTTATAAAATAAATTGTTAGAAAACAAAATTAAAAAAAGTTTAAACAAATGTAATTAATTTTTTTACTTAAATTATTTATTAATAAGTAATTTCAATAATATATACTCTTAAAATTTTGTTTAAATTTTTAAAATATTTTTGGTAAATATTAAATAATTTATTTATAGCAGTCATGTAATACACAAGATAATGATGTAGTTGGAAATAATATATGTATACTTTTGGCTTCAACTTCTTGATATTGTATAAAATCTCATTTGCAAGCGTGGATACTTTGCAAACCAACCTTTAAGTTAGAAAAGTTTTCAAAATTTATCTTTTAACTTTGTAAAATGTTATCTTAATAGTATATGATTTGACTTTTCTTAATAACTTTTGTTTGCTAATTTAAAAAAATATATAATAATAATCACGGGTGAAAAATATAACATGCTGATACCATAAAAAAATGAGACTGACATCGACTGAATAACATCGATAACATTATATAATTTTTTTTATTTATGTATCAGTCTTCATAATTGAGCCATCGTAATTTTACACAGATTTTTTATGTATTTAATCTAATGTCACCGAGGGTCCATGTGACACCCCAAATCTCAAAACATGTCATTTTAATCAAATTTGCAGAATTACAAAAAGTGGTCCCAGTTTTTAAAACATTTAACGTTAACGAAGTTAATTTAAAACTTGTTGGTCCAAAGTATAAGGATATCATATCCTATTCATATGAAATTTACAAAACTATAGTTAAGACGTCATAAACAAACATTTCCAACAAGTTTGACAAAGATTGGTTCGATATCCCAAAATCCGTGCTCGATCATACGTTCATAGCCGACCTATTTCTGACATGAAAACACCAAATTTAATCAAGTGTTAGTTCATAAGAACTAAGTGAGTTAACCCAATCGAAACCCGAAAGAAATTCCATCAATTGGAAAATTTTCTACATAGGCCGTAAGGTAGGCTGTAAGCTAAAGTCTCAGGGCCGTAGCTTACGGTCCTGCCCAAATTTTGACCATAAACAATGGTCTAAAGGGCGTAAAACAGAGGCTTTCCAGGGGTAGGCCGTAACCTACGGCCTTAGGACCATAAGTTACGGTCTTGACCTGCAGAACACCCATTTTTAATGCAGTTTTTGTCCAATGCTTTATAACTCAAAATTTACCATCCACATCAGAACTAAGGCCTTTCTCATACATTTATATGCATATTTTCAACATAATTTCATACCATCATATAGCATATAACTATATACAAAATTTAAGTAAATTTTTATTTGTAAACGGGTCAAGCCCATCCATTTCATTTACTTAACCATTTAACCCACCCTTTCGTGGATTACCCCCAACGCCACACCAATGTGGACTTACATGACAAACTCCAACGCCATTTCAATATGGTCTTACATGACAATCACCAATGTCATTGCATTATGGACTTACATGACATACACCAATGTCATTTCATTATGGTCTTATATGACAAACACCAATGCCATTTCTTTATGGACTTACATGACAAACACCAATGCCATTTATTTATGGACTTACATGACAAACACCATTTTATATAGATTTCCATCTTACTAGTGCCAATTTTTGTTTTTAACATATCATGACACATAATTTCCATTCAACATTCAATTGATCGCCATTACTACAAGTTAATCACAAGTAGTTATACCAATCATAATCACATAACACACAAACACTAATATGTCTTATGGTTGCATATTAGTGAGTAGTTAACTCACCTTGGCCCTTAGTAGTAATCGGGTCAACTATTTCCTTTCCGGGTCTTTGATTAGCAACTTCACCTAGATCATACAATTTCACATAAGCATACAATCTAGTAGCTAATTCTCTAATTCATCAATTTGCATCCAATTCGACCCATTTATTAACAAAATTCACATATTACTTCAAAATCATTGTTTTATATCAAATTTCTCATTCTTTTGTCAATTTTGACCAAAAACTAAATTTTTGGCATTTCATCAAATACTTGGTGTGTAGGAATTTATCCATACACCCAAATCCATTTTCAAAGCTTACAAAATCCCATTTTTGTTTCAAAATCAATCATCTCATCAAAACCCATTTGAAATCAGAATTTATTTATCAAGCTCGTATTTCATTTATCATTCAAAGTATACATGAACTATCACTAGTCCATCTAAATACTCAAAACTCCATGTCTAACAAAACCCATCTTACAAACTTCAAAATCACATGCAAATGGATATGATTTTAGTTAGTTTACTTGTTTCTAAGCAACCTAATGACATAGAACAAGTATCTACTAACAAATTTTGGGTTTTCACTATAACCCAAAGCAAACCCATGGAGACCCACAAAAATACAACCAAAATCATCAAAGAAACTTACCAATATGTACTACAACATGAGTAGAACACTAATCTATGGTTGCATTCAAGATCAGAGCTTCAGAGTGTGTCAATTTGGCTTCAAAAATCGAATTCTTCCTTGGGTTTTCTTAAGCTCATCGTTTGCCAGACAAAAGAAGAAGAGGAAGGTGATTTTGACTAAGTCAAAGCCTCCTCTTTTATATTTAGTTATCTTTGCCCAATTGGCACTTTACCCCCTTCTACTTTTATTTAACTTTAAACAACATTTTAAATTTACTAGTAGTTAATATTTAACAAATTAACCTACTAGTTAATACAAATTCAACTTTAAACATATCCATTATATTAATATAAGTACTTAATCGAAATTGGGTTGTTACAGTCCAAGGCCACGTGTCTAAAGAAATTCATAAACACAGCATCACGTGATGTCATTTTTGACTTTTTTGATATTTCTTCTATTAGATCACATTTTTGAAATTCTTATAACATATAACTCGCCATAAGAGTATATTCTATTTATGTTAATATGTTTCTTTTAATCATAACACTATGCCATAACATTCAGGTTTTAATTGTACTGCTTCAACACAACACGTAGGTATTTTGCTTGTTCCATTCCGTTCCATAGAATTATGTAATGACTCAACTTCCTTTGTTATAACCATTTTAGCCACTGATTATCTAACAGATTCTAACCGTTGGTAGTGTTTGAATTGTATGAACCATTTACCGGTTGATACAAGTGAACCGGTCCAATGGTAAAAAGCGGTTATTTATTGTAGTTTGGTAATTTGATTGGTTAGGGTTTTTGGTTTAAAAACCAGTTATTAACCGAATCAATTATTGAAAAAACCATGATAACATTGAGCAGCTAACCGACCGATAACTGATCATTCCCAATCTGGTTAACTAGCCCCATTAACCAACATGTTCACCTCCACCCTTAAACAATCAGTAACGTCCCATAAAGAATAACTAATCCAAAGTCCAAACGTCTCCATTAATTATGAGCGATCAAAATAGCCCCTTAATAATCAACGATCCAACCTAATTCTTTATAGGATTAGATGGTTTAAGAAACCCACTAGCACATCTATTTTGTTTTTGAAAGTCATTCTACAAGCAGGCTCACAAATACAAGGCTCTTGAATATAGAGGTGGCCAACGTACCTGGAACCGGAACCGAACCGGTCGTACCCAAACCGGTGGGTACGGGGCGGTTCCGGGTTTTCAAAGAAATTGGAACCGGAACCGGTTCTTGACTTTGTTGACCGGAACCGGTTCCAAAAAAAATCCGGTTTGGCCCCCTCTACTTGAATACATCAATTATTCTTGTTTTTTTTAAACAGCAAACGACAGGTCACCTGAGATATCCTAATAAATAGATCACCATTATGCTCGAAGAACAGAGGGTGATAACCTGACTCACCTGCTCAAGATGGATACATCAATTCTTGGCAAGCAAAATTGACGAATTTGCTTGCATGGAAGCGAATTCATACAAAGACAAAATTGTATTATTTATTTCACTTGCATGATAACAATTTTATTGTCTTATTATAATTCGCTTATAAAGTGAATTCAAATAAGACAAAATTTTGCTATTTATTTCGCTTGCATGACAAAAATTTAATTAACTTATTTGAATTCGTAGGAGCTTGAATTCACTTGTATGGCAACATATTGCCTATATGACTTTCAAAAATGACCTTGATGTGCAAGTGATCTTCCTAAACCATCTAATCTTACCAAAAATTCACCAAACGCCCCTCAAACTATCTATGATTGGCGGAGCTTGGTTGACTTGAGAGGGGGTGGAAAATTTTGAAACCCATAATACATGTTAATTTTTTGAAGTGAGGGGGCGAAACCATTATTTTTAACTAAAAATAGCATTTCGGCCGAAAAATTAACACTATGGATGGAAAAAGAGGGAGCCGCCCCAAAGAAGCTTCGCCCAATATGAATACAATACTTTCACCAATAGTCTCCACAAGAACACTTGCCATCTTCAAAATGATGAAACCTATTTGCATCTCTCACAACAATAACTCTTTCAGTAATCTTGGAAACAAATTTAGTAAAGTTATGGCAATCGATACAAACCCTAAGGTTTTTCATGATTCTAATTTCACTTCCAGTTTCTGTGTTCATAAGCCCAAATGCAATCGCCAATTTCTCACTATGAACGTTAACCATCAATTCTTTTTCTTCATCTTCAACATCATGCAATGCTGTCACTGTATCTGGCTGAAATCCAGCTTCCTTCATTTTCCCCATTAATTTCTCCAACATTGCATAAATAGCTTCTGTTTTTTCATGAGATCGTTGGCCTGATGTGAACACATATGGGATTTTGTTGATTTCAATTAAAGTGCATCCAGGAGTCTTTACAAGATTTTGATTCTTGACCACTTGTCTAACCGAAGCAGCTTCATGATAATTCTTGTCAGCAGTGTGTATGTTCGAGAGTAACACATGATACCCAACGTTTTCAGGGTCTAATTCAAACAACTTATCAGATGCTAATCGCGCTAACTCAGTGTTCTTGTGAGTCTTACAAGCACTCAGCAGTGCACCCCATGTAGCAGGACCTGGGTCAACAGGCATATTGTTGATAAAAGTCAGCGCCTTTTGTAATTCTCCAGATCGACCATATAGGTCAACCATGCATGCATAATGCTCAGGCAACGGTTTGAACCCGAACCCATGATCTTGAACCATTTTATTGAAAAGATCCTCTCCTTCTTTTACCAATCCCGCGTGGCTACATGCGTATAAAACAGAAACGAAAGTAACCCCGGTTAAGGGTACTTTTAATTCCACCATTTTGTTAAAAATATTGAGGGCTTCATGTGCTTGCCCATGGAGGCCATAGCCAGAGATCATGGCATTCCATGTCACCGGATTCTTTTGTGCTAATTTATCAAACACTTGGCGAGCTTCTTTTATGCTTCCACATTTAGCATACATATCAATTAAAGCAGTTGAGACATAAACATTGGACTCAAAATTCTCCTTACTTGCT
Source organism: Mikania micrantha (assembly GCA_009363875.1). NCBI lineage: Eukaryota > Viridiplantae > Streptophyta > Magnoliopsida > Asterales > Asteraceae > Mikania > Mikania micrantha. The sequence goes on along the minus strand of SZYD01000824.1, from coordinate 31,751 downwards.
AAATCATGAACCCATGTTCCCAAACTTAGAGCACCAAGTTGTGCACATGCTGATAGAATGCTAGTGATCGTTGTGGGATTTGGGGGTATCTTGAATTTTTGCATTTCTTGGAAGAGTGTAATCGCACTATCAGTTATACCATTTTGAGCATAACCAGAAATCATTGCGTTCCATGCTGCTATGCTTTTATTTGGGGATTCATCAAATAGCTTTCTTGCTGAATCAATCTCATTAAGTCGACTGTAAACCGTTATTAATGCAGTTCCAACTGAAGTTTTGGAGATCAAACTTCTTTTTAGGCTAAAACTATGGATTGTACTTGTTAGAATCAAATGACCAAAGGGATAAAAAACAGGAATCAAACCGACAATCGTACTTGAATTGACCCCATGCTGCAAAACCATCATTTTTTGAAAAAGATCAACAGCATTTGCTATCTCTTGGTTACAAGTGAACCCAGAAATCATAGCATTGTAAGCTATTATATCCGGGCGTTCAATCTGCTCAAACAAACATCTTGCGGTTGACATGTTATTACATTTTGCATACAATGATATCAAACCTGTAAGAACATGAACATGCCAATGAAATCCAAGCTTAATTGAGAAGCTCTCAATCGACATTCCCACTTTCAACTCGTGCAACTCAGCAGCAGCAGTAAGAACAGCAGCGAAAGTGGTGGAATCAAACCGAGTTCCTCTCAATATCATATTTTTAAAAACCAATATCGACTCATCAAGACAACCATTTTTAACCGATCCTGATATCATGGTGTTACACAACACGGTATCTGGTTCTGGAATTTCATCAAACACCTTGTGGGCATACCCCACGTTACCAAAATTCAAATACATGTCAACTATAGCAGACCCAACAAACACATCCAATCCAGCTCCACCTGCAATCGCATGCCCGTGCAGACATGATCCCAATTTGCTGCAATCAAGATTGGATGCGGCGGAAATGACAAAGGCGTAAGTGAAAGTATCCGGCCTCAGATGGGTGTTTTGGCGCAACTGGCGATAGATGAAGATTGAATTTGAATGGTGATTGTTGCGTGAGAATGCTCTGATGATGACGTTGTAGAGGAAGAGATCTGGGTTTGGAAAGGTGGAGCAGATGAGGGTGGCGTTGGTGATGGAGCCTATATCGGAGAGTTTTTGAATGAGTTTTGTGACGGTGGCTAAGTCAGAATGCAGGCCGTTGAGGATGATTTGGGCGTGGGTTTGCCGGAGATGGGGCTGCGTGACGGCGTTGGTGATTATGTTTAGAAAGAAGTTCCGGTCACGCTTAGCGACGGCTCTGCAAATCATCAGCCTCTTTGGTCTGTGTTTGGCGGGGAGAAATTATATAAATATCGTTTCGTTTCGTTTGTGCTTAAAATCACAAAATGAGTGGTTGTTTACTTATTGGCTTTTTCAATAAGTCAATAATATGTTTATCAAACCTAAATATACTTTTAAAAATGTTTTTTTTCGTAAAAAGGTGATAAATTGTTTTTTAAAGCTAAAAATTTTAGCTTTTAAAAATTACTTATAATTTATTACAAATCTATCACACTCTTTACCCTTTACCCAATAACATTAAATAATGTTAATAAAAAATTGTCCTTTTTGGTCATTTTGAAAATTAATTTTAAAAAAGCTAATCCAAACACATTTTTAAAAACTTAATTTTAAAAAGTTATAAATTAATAAACATTTTTAACAACAAGTTCTTTTAAAGTTAGATAAGCAATCCCAAATAGGGGCTTGAACGATTATGAGGTCATAAATGTATAATGAGTTGGGTTTAAAACATTGTGTTTTTTAATGGCAGGCAAAATGGGGGGTTGGGTTGAGTAACGGGTTAAAACAGATACAATTTAGGATGAGTGTGGGTCAAGACGGGTTTTAAACCAAATCCGTTTGGGTTTAAATGAGTTGTTTTAAAAAAAATTAATTTCGTTCAAGTTAAAATGACTAGTAACAAAACAAATAGTTTATTTAAATAGTTTTTAATGATTATGTCTATTAACATTTATTATGTTCACATGGTTTTTAAATTGTCAATCTTGACCCGCTTTGTATGTCACACCCCGAGCCGGCGGGGTTGGATCGGAATCCCCGTCGGGCGGAAGGTTCTCGGGGCGCGATATCGTGGGTGATAATCATAGTGATCAGATTGTTTATATTGCACATGATATAAATGAGAAATGCTAAATAAAATAGAATTACAAAGTTAAATTACATCCAAATCGTTCATAATTTAACAACGTAAATTTATCATAACATCATAAAATAACTATCTTGTAACTGCACAAGATGTACAAAATAATTGTATAATGATGTTTCCAAAAATATGCAGGTCCCAAAAATACTAAGTCTTATATCTGAAGTCCTAGTCCAAAAGCATAAGCTTCTTAGTTGACATGTTCATCACCTGAGAAGTCATGCAAAAATAAAGTCAACACATAGTTGGTGAGTTCATATAGTTTAGAATTTGAAAATGATTTGTAAACCTCTTTTGGTAAAAAACCTTAACCTCATTAACTCCACATGTAATATCCGGATCGGTATGCTTATATATAGGGCATATGTAGGGTCGAACTTACCGCCCGCCCAGCCACCGTCCCACCACATACTAATCCGTATATGACACTGTTGTTAATGATAGTTAAGTATTTTTACCCTTCTCGTTAAACCCAAAAATCCTTCTGTTCTTTGTCCATGTAATTACAATCATTTGAAATCCATATTGATTTCATAAGTTCATCACACAATATGATCAACCACAGCAATTGTAGAAACAGTTATAAATGCTTAATTAAGTAAATAAATAAACATTTAATAAAATCTAAGTCCTAATGATTGGGCCTTGGTCAACTCGAGTAGACTAGTCTGTCAATCAAAGTTCTTAGTAGTTAGGGAATTATGAAAATATCATCAAACATATGACCTACAAATCAAACGGTCTAGCTAGGACTTCTTGAAATGTAGGGTTTTTGTTCCGTTCTTGATTCGTTTTGTTTCGTTGGCATATATCTTTGATATTTCCCAGACTTTCCCTTGAAAATGATTTATTGATTTGTCTGATTCTGTTACAAGATGTACTTGATTCGTTGATCATGGAATACTAGATTCATTGATCAAATGTACTCTTGGTTCGTTGTTCATCAAACACTTGATTTGTTGAACATCGAATATTAACTTTGCAAAGATAGTTTCGTTTGATTCGTTGAACTTCCCCACTTGTTTTGTCAAAATAGTTTCGTTTGATTCGTTGAACCCACACACTTGATTTGTCAAAATGTTTTGTTTGATTCGTTGAAATCACCCACTTGATTCGTCAAAATGTTTCGTTTGATTCGTTGAAATCACCCACTTGATTCGTCAAAATGTTTCGTTTGATTCGTTGAAATCACCCACTTGATTCGTCAAAATGTCTTGTTTTGATTCGTTGAAATGACACACTTGTTTCGTCAAAATGTTTCGTTGGATTAGTTGAAATGTTTAGTTTAACCCAATTATCCACTTAAATTATAAGTAGATGAATTTAGTAAAACCTGCATAAAATTTACCTAGATATGATCTAGGTTATCATTTATATATGTAAAACATATAAATTTAAAAGCATTTAAGTAAACAATTTAAATAAACAGTTTACGCATGCTTCTCAGCCCCGCATTTTAAAACAAAATGTTAGAAAAGGGGCAATGAACTCACCTGTGTTGATGTCTAACGTTCTATCACAGAATGCGCACTCTTGTTTGTAAGCTAAGTATCTTCAGTTCCTGAGTTGTTTTATAAGAGTTTGAATACTATAAGTACACGTATTAGTAGTCGTATCTAAGGCTTGGTCTCGGTGTGTGTAACTAAGTGTCCTAATTTAATAAGTGTCTCAATGATCTAATCTAACTTAGTTACCCATTTAGGACCCCAAACCCCATGTTTAATTATAATAACTTACTTTTAAATTTTAAGAAATTTGGGCAGAGTTTCCTTTGTTTTCCTGTTCAAATCCAGACGATCATATTGTCTATTTTCAACAATTTCCCAACAAGATAATCATAATAAGTTCATAACTCATTTCCATTTAGAAGAATACTATAACTCGAATTCAATAAACATTTAACATATGATGGCTTAATTAAGCCCATTAGGCCCACTTAGGCCCAATTAGTGGTCTTTGAATTCCCATTGATCATCAATTTGAGTTCTTTGAATAAATCTACATAGGCCATTAACTTATCTAAGTTAACCACTCTTATTAAATCTTTCCTAAATTTCAAGTGTTAGCCATTGAATTACACCCCTTTCTTTAGGCTTATGTGTTGACCCATATGAGTTCATACATGATAAATTTCCCCATGCACACCCTTGCATGAGAAATAGTCATGCACATAATAAGACTTAAGGGTTTTTCTTTCTTTGTTTTTTTTTTCAAAAAACTTATGTGTGTCACCCCTTAGAGCAGCGAACCTTTTTGGGAAAACACCCCTGGGTTCGGCTAAACATGATCTTCAACCTCTAGGGTTCGGCTAAGGGTTATAGTTTGCTGAAATGAAGATTCGGCTGAGACTCCTTGGTTAACAGTATGCATGCAGGTTCTTTTATTTAAAGGTTCGGCCTTCATGCCATTCTAACCCACTAAGAGGTTCGCGGACAAGGTACCCAAGTCATAGGTTCGGCCAACCATGGAAATAGGGTTCGGCACTAGTCTGTGTTCAATAGTCGCAGGGGTCGGCCAAAAAGAATCCAAGGTTCGGCTACTATGCATGGAATAGGTTCGGCTGCCATGGAGGGTTCGTAGCTTTGTATGCAGGTTCGTGAGAAATAATGAGTTCGGCCAGGGAACTACTTGGGTTCGGCTAGTTAAGGTTCGGTGCCAGGGTTTTAGCTGACTCACGCAGGGTTCGTTGCAGGCAAGCTACAGGTTCGGTGCAGGTGATGGCACAGGTTCGTTGCAGGTTCGTGTAGAGGCTCGGCTGACCAGGGTGAGGTTCGCTTGAGCTAAATGGTTCGGCTGCTGTGACACCGAAGGTTCGGCCAACTGCTGGCCACGAACCTGTAGCCATTTACGCATCATCATCTCCATTCTAAGGGCTCAACCTGTTACAAATTAGCTTCCAACGTGTTCCTATTGTTCCTATGTATATATCCATGTGTTTTTGAGGTGTGTGTATCGATTAAATTGCCATAACAATTGAAGATCATCCTATTCACTAAAACCGAAATGAACATCAAGATTTACCTCAGAATCTGTGGATGATAGCTCGAATAACCTGTACTTCCTTGGTCTACGTAGCGTGGTGATCGTTTTGACACCAAATAGACTTGAATCCGCAAGGAAATCGTCACAAAATCGTAGAGAGAATGTGGAGAAACTTGTTTTAGAGAGAGAGAGTGTAAAAACGAAAATGATAGAGAAAGGTAAGTTTGGTGGTGGTTGTTGGTGCCATAATGACTCATTAAAGGCTTAGGAAAAATACCCGGTCGTTCAGTTTCGCGTAAAATACCATTTCTCGTGATTTTCATCACGAAACGATACGATTTATTAAAATAGGATTTACAAATTATCCCAAGTTGTGATTCCTAATAAATTAACTAATACCTTGTATTTATTTTAAAATTTTAAAATCTTAATTTACTGTTTAAATCGAAACGTACGGTTGTCGCGCGTATTCGTTCGAATCTTCACTCGTACGAACACGACGATAACTATACTTTTCAATCTTATTTTATAATTATCGAATATCATTCAAAACGTTAAACTTTCAGATATATTCGTACAGATCGTCACCTATAGGAATAACCCGTAAATTTAGCATTCACATAATAATATTCGCGTTGTTTTATTCTGGAAGGCCTCACATACGTTTTTACATAATAATTTCCTAACAAATAATCCCATGATGGTTCTGTTTTTTGCCAGATAATTATCTAACTGAAGAACCATTGTTCTGAACTTGTTTCTGTTAAGTGTTTATGAACTTGTTGTTTAATAACACAAAATGATAATGACAACTGATATGAATATGAAATGTACTGAAATGTATATGGTTCGTACCTGTTTACTGTTCATGTTACTGTTTAATATCACTGTTCTGGTGACGGCTCCGGCACTGATGTTACAGTCTCCCCTTGTTAGAGAAATTCCGTCCCGAAATTTAAGAGTTGTTATCGGGTACAGCTTCCTCTTCAAACAGTTGGGGATACTTTGACTTCATGTGATCTTCACGTTCCCAAGTAAACTCGGGCCCGCGTCTTGAATTCCATCTAACCTTTACAATCGAAATACGGCTTCGCCTCAGTTGTTTAACCTTGTGATCCATAATCTCCAAAGGTTCTTATATGAAATGTAACTGTTCATCCACTTGAATTTCTTCAACTGGAATGACGAATGATTCGTCAGCAAGTCATTTCTTTAAGTTTGAGACGTGAAACACGTCGTGCACCCCACTGAGCTCATCTGGTAACCTCAGTTGATACGCGACAGGACCAATACGTTCGATGATCTCGAACGGTCCCACATATCGTGGTGCCAACTTGCCTTTCTTTCCAAAGCGTACAACACCTTTCCATGGGGATACTTTCAACATTACCCGGTCTCCCACTTGAAATTCCAATGGCTTGCGCCGTTTGTCGGCGTAGCTCTTTTGTCTGCTCCTTGTTGCTTGTAGTCTTCTTTGAATTTGAGCAATCTTGTCAGTGGTTTCCTGAATAAGCTCTGGCCCGGTTATTCGATTATCTCCCACTTCAGTCCAACAGATCGGTGATCGACATTTCCGGCCATAAAGGGCCTTGAACGGTGCACATCTGATACTGCTGTGGTAACTGTTATTGTAGGAGAACTCGATCAGTGGCAAATAGGAATCCCAATTCCCACCGAAGTCCAATACACAGGTTCTTAACATGTCCTCTAGGGTTTGAATAGTACGTTCGCTTTGACCATCCGTTTGTGGGTGGTAAGCTGTACTCAAATTTAACTGTGTCCCTAGAGATTTCTGTAGTGATTGCCAGAACCTTGATGTAAATCTGCTGTCTCGATTGGAAATAATAGACAACGGCACACCGTGACGTACCATAATCTCATTGATGTACAGTCTTGCCAGTTTATCCATCGTGAAAGTCTCACGCATAGGCAAGAAGTAAGTAGATTTCGTTAAACGATCGATGATCACCCAAATTGTATCGTAACCACTGGAAGTGCGGGGTAGCTTAGTAGTGAAATCCATTGCTATTTGTTCCCACTTCCAGAGCGGAATCTCAAGCTGTTCCAGTAGACCAGACGATCTCTGGTGTTCCGCCTTTACCTTTGCACACGTTTGACATTGACCGACGTATTCGGCTATGTCTTTCTTCATTCCAGGCCACCAATAAAATCCACGTAAGTCTTGGTACATTTTATCAGCGCCGGGATGAACGGAGTATTTAGTCTTGTGTGCTTCGTTAAAGATAAGTTTTCTCAATTCGTCTACCGTCGGGATCCATATACGATCCTGGTAGTAGATCATTCCATCAGGCTTAGTCTCAAGGTGTTTCTCTGCTCCACAGTCAAGTTCTTTCTTCAGGTTTCCTCTATCAACTGATTCTTGTTGTGCTTGAATAATTTGGTCTCTTAAATTGGTCTGCACAGTCATTCCCATTGCTCTGACGCGTAAGGGTTTGACCCGTTCCTTCCGGCTCAAGGCGTCAGCTACAACGTTTGCCTTGCCCGGATGATACTTGATCACACAGTCATAACCATTCAGGAGTTCAACCCAACGACGCTGTCGCATGTTGAGTTGCTTCTGATCAAAGATATGTTGCAGACTTTTGTGATCAGTGAATATGGTACACTTGGTGCCATATAAGTAATGTCTCCAAATCTTCAATGCAAAGATTACAGCTCCCAATTCAAGATCATGAGTAGTGTAGTTCTTCTCATGAAATTTTAACTGTCTTGATGCGTAAGCGATAACCTTGTCCCGTTGCATCAGTACGCAACCAAGTCCCTGATGGGATGCATCACAATAAACAACAAAATCATCACAGCCTTCTGGGAGAGAAAGGATTGGAGCATCACATAATTTCTGTTTTAATGTCTGGAAAGCATCTTCTTGGTTCTGCTCCCAGACAAACGGTTCACTTTTCTGGGTTAGTTTGGTGAGAGGCAAAACTATCTTAGAAAAGTTTGAGATAAACCTTCTATAATAGCCCGCCAATCCCAAAAAAGACCGTATCTCCGTCGGTGTCTTCGTAGTATCCCAGTTCTTTATTGCCTCGATCTTGGCAGGGTCTACGTGTATTCTCTCACTGTTGACCACATGACCCAGAAATTGAACTTCTCTAAGCCAAAACTCACATTTAGAGAATTTAGCATAGAGTTGTTCTTTCTTCAACAGCTCCAAGATCTTTCTAAGGTGTTGTTCATGATCTGCTTTGCTCTTAGAATAAATCAGTATGTCATCAATAAAGACAATAACAAACTGATCTAGATACGGCTTGCACACTCGGTTCATGAGATCCATGAAAACTGTTGGTGCATTTGTCAATCCGAAAGGCATCACCATGAATTCGTCATGCCCGTATCTGGTTCGGAAGGCCATTTTTGGTATATCTTCGTCTTGAACTCTAAGCTGATGATATCCAGACTGCAAGTCAATCTTTGAGAAGTATTGAGCTCCTTGCAGTTGGTCAAACAAATCATCAATCCTCGGTAATGGATACCGATTCTTGATGGTGAGTTTGTTCAGCTCTCTGTAATCTATGCACATTCTGAACGATCCGTCTTTCTTCTTTACGAACAGGAGCTCCCCAAGGTGAGTAGCTCAGTCTAATGAAACCTTTATCAAGTAGCTCCTGTAACTGATTTGACAATTCCTGCATCTCCAAAGGTGCTAATCTGTAAGGAGATTTAGCAACAGGAGTTGCTCCAGGAACTAAGTCGATATGAAACTCTACCGGACGTGCAGGTGGCAACCCAGGTAGATCTTCAGGAAATACTTCAGGATATTCCTTCACCACATGTACATCTTGAATCTTTTTCTTGTCCTTCTCCTTTTCCACCACATGAGCCAGGAAAGCAACGCACCGCTTCTGTAGGCACTTACGCGCTTTTATGCAAGAGATGATTTTGACACTGCTTTTTGCTCGATCCCCTTTAACTTCCAATACGCCATCACTCGACAATGGAATTCGAAGTAGCTTTTCAGAACAGATGACCTCCACTCGATTAGAAGAAAGCCAATCCATTCCCACAATGATGTCAAAACTACCCAACTTCATCGGTATTAAATCGATGATAAATGTATAATCATTAAGTGTCAATGGGCAGTTCCTATAAACTGTACTAACTGTGATCTGTTTCCCGTTAGCTACTTATATAATGTAAGGGGAGTCTAACTGTTCCTCTATAGAATCTAATTGGCATTCAAAATCGGTAGAGATAAAACTCTGATCCGCACCAGTATCAAATAGAACAGATGCATAAAAGTCATGTAAGAGAAACGTACCAGTGACCACATTCGGGTCCTGGCGTGCAGCTGGTGCTCCAATAACAAAGGCTCTTCCACGAGGAGCTTGAACTGCCTGTTGAGCCTTCTTCGGGCAGTTCTTGGCAAAGTGGCCTTGTTCGCCACAATTATAGCATCCACCGTTGTTCTGATTGGCTGGTGGAGGGAGAGCCAAAGCAGTATTGTTGACTGCTTGGTTAGGTGTCATCTGACAGTGTTGGACCCAATGGCCCTTTCGCCCACATCCTATGCAATGCTTGCAGGGAGTGTCAGCAGTATGATGATATTGACACTTGGCACACAGAGGAAACGTGCCAGTGTAGGGTCTCTTGTTAGGGTTTTGTGGTGTTGCTGTTACTTGTTGAAGAGGTGTGGCCACTGTGTAGTTCTTGATGGTCTTTTGTTTCTTCTTCTGATGGTGGTGGGGTTTCTTTGACGATTCAGCTTTGTTCTTGCTGGTCTCAGCCTCTTTCTTTAGGACTCCAGAGGTTACCATAAGATCAGTGAGTTTTCCAGACAATCTCACTGCAGACTCGACAGTGGTAGGGTTGGCTGAAACAATCATGCCCTGAATGCAGACGGGAAGTCCACCTACATATCTGTCTATCCTCTTATCTAAAGTTGGCACCATGTCTGGCACCAAAGCAACTAACTCGTGGTAACGGGTAGTGTACCCCATGTGATCAGCCCCTTTCATCACATGGTTGGACAGTTCAACCTCCATTTTCTGCAACTCGTTATTGGGGCAGAATTCCGTTCTCAACAACGTCTTGAAGTCTTCCCATGGCATGGCCATAGCTTCTTCTCTTCCTCTAGCATTGATTTGACCATTCCACCAAGTCAAAGCCCGCTTGTTGAATGTTCCAGCTGAATAGCGGACTTTGTGGTGCTCTGGACAGCTACAGAGATCCAGAGTAGCTTCAATCTTTTCAATCCATTGGATTAGTCCAACGGCTCCTTCAGACCCACTAAAGCTGGTTGGCTTACATCCTACAAATGATTTGTAGGAGTAGTGTGATGAACTACAAGTATTTCTACTGGCTTCCCTTGATGAGTTGCCAGTGTTGTTGATTTCATTGCGGAGGCGGAGGAACATCTCCGGTATCGCCTCCTTCATTTGGTTCGTCATCTGATTACTCAGAAAAGTCATCATGGCGATAGTGGCAGGATCCATCATCGGTGTTGTGCTTGAGCTAGATGGTTGAGTGATCAGAGGAGGAGGAGGGGGTGGAGGAGGTGGTGGTGGGTGAATCATTTGGGGACAGGGTGGAGGAGTGTGGAGCCAAGTCTTGTGGTGGTAGAGGTAACAAGGGAGGCTGTCTTCTCGGCGGCATTCTGATCATAACCAATAAAGTTATCGGTTAGTGCAATGATCAAATACAGAAGACATTATGCAAGTAATTCCTAAGTCCTGTTTTCTCTATATGCAGGGTCCCTAGGTTATAGTCTAGGCCAAACTAGGGGTGCTGAATGGGTCGGGTTGTCAGGTTGTGGGTTCAACCCAACCCGAACACGAGAAATTTTACACCAACCCGAACCCGACCCAACCCGACAATCAGGTCAGACCAACCAACCCGAACCTGACCCGAATTTTTATGGGTTGAACCAAACCTGACCCGTTTGACCTGAAATATGTATTTATTTTTCATATTTTACTCTAAAATCATAAATCATAATCAAAATATATTATATAATTAAAAAACAATAACCAAAGTACATCAGATTGTAAAATACATTAGTTTTCAAAATAAAATAAAAACATTTTTCAATCAAAATACGTTGTTTTTCAATCTTGTTCATAATTTATTTCATATTCAACATTTTTATCATATTAAAAATTAACGTCTTTAATGATATCAGTTATTTTTTTTTTGGTAATACCATAATTAGAATATAAATATATTAAAATTCAACATTGAATACTATAATAACATAATATATATTTTTTACTAAATAAACAGGTCGACCCGCCAACCTGATAGGTTGACCCGAACCTGACCCATTAATATTTTTGGGTTGGCGGATTCGACATGAAATGAACCCGAACCTGTTTAGCCATAACCCTAACCCAGAAAAATTCATGTTAGGTTCGTGTCGTGTCGAAAATTCACGGCCCTAGGCCAAACCATTCAAATAAGTGACCTATATTTCTTTATAACCATGGTTCTGATACCAATCTGTCACACCCCGAGCCGGCGGGGTTGGATCGGAATCCCCGTCGGGCGGAAGGTTCTCGGGGCGCGATATCATGGGTGATAATCATAGTGATCAGATTGTTTATATTATACATGATATAAATAAGAAATGCTAAATAAAATAGAATTACAAAGTTAAATTACATCCAAATCGTTCATAATTTAACAATGTAAATCTATCATAACATCATAAAATAACTATCTTGTAACTGCACAAGATGTACAAAATAATTGTATAATGATGTTTCCAAAAATATGCAGGTCCCAAAAATACTAAGTCTTATATCTGCAGTCCTAGTCCAAAAGCATAAGCTTCTTAGTTGACATGTTCATCACCTGAGAAGTCATGCAAAAATAAAGTCAACACATAGTTGGTGAGTTCATATAGTTTAGAATTTGAAAATGATTTGTAAACCTCTTTTGGTAAAAAACCTTAACCTCATTAACTCCACATGTAATATCCGGATCGGTATGCTTATATATAGGGCATATGTAGGGTCGAACTTACCGCCCGCCCAGCCACCGTCCCACCACATACTAATCCGTATATGACACTGTTGTTAATGATAGTTAAGCATTTTTACCCTTCTCGTTAAACCCAAAAATCCTTCTGTTCTTTGTCCCTGTAATTACAATCATTTGAAATCCATATCGATTTCATAAGTTCATCACACAATATGATCAACCACAGCAATTGTAGAAATAGTTATAAATGCTTAATTAAGTAAATAAATAAACATTTAATAAAATCTAAGTCCTAATGATTGTGCCTTGGTCAACTCGAGTAGACTAGTCTGTCAATCAAGGTTCTTAGTAGTTAGGGAATTATGAAAATATCATCAAACATATGACCTACAAATCAAACGGTCTAGCTAGGACTTCTTGAAATGTAGGGTTTTTGTTTCGTTCTTGATTCGTTTTGTTTCGTTGGCATATATCTTTGATATTTCCCAGACTTTCCCTTGAAAATGATTTATTGATTTGTCTGATTCTGTTACAAGATGTACTTGATTCGTTGATCATGGAATACTAGATTCATTGATCAAATGTACTCTTGGTTCGTTGTTCATCAAACACTTGATTTGTTGAACATCGAATATTAACTTTGCAAAGATAGTTTCGTTTGATTCGTTGAACTTCCCCACTTGTTTTGTCAAAATAGTTTCGTTTGATTCGTTGAACCCACACACTTGATTTGTCAAAATGTTTTGTTTGATTCGTTGAAATCACCCACTTGATTCGTCAAAATGTTTCGTTTGATTCGTTGAAATCACCCACTTGATTCGTCAAAATGTTTCGTTTGATTCGTTGAAATCACCCACTTGATTCGTCAAAATGTCTTGTTTTGATTCGTTGAAATGACACACTTGTTTCGTCAAAATGTTTCGTTGGATTAGTTGAAATGTTTAGTTTAACCCAATTATCCACTTAAATTATAAGTAGATGAATTTAGTAAAACCTGCATAAAATTTACCTAGATATGATCTAGGTTATCATTTATATATGTAAAACATATAAATTTAAAAGCATTTAAGTAAACAATTTAAATAAACAGTTTACGCATGCTTCTCAGCCCCGCATTTTAAAACAAAATGTTAGAAAAGGGGCAATGAACTCACCTGTGTTGATGTCTAACGTTCTATCACAGAATGCGCACTCTTGTTTGTAAGCTAAGTATCTTCAGTTCCTGAGTTGTTTTATAAGAGTTTGAATACTATAAGTACACGTATTAGTAGTCGTATCTAAGGCTTGGTCTCGGTGTGTGTAACTAAGTGTCCTAATTTAATAAGTGTCTCAATGATCTAATCTAACTTAGTTACCCATTTAGGACCCCAAACCCCATGTTTAATTATAATAACTTACTTTTAAATTTTAAGAAATTTGGGCAGAGTTTCCTTTGTTTTCCTGTTCAAATCCAGACGATCATATTGTCTATTTTCAACAATTTCCCAACAAGATAATCATAATAAGTTCATAACTCATTTCCATTTAGAAGAATACTATAACTCGAATTCAATAAACATTTAACATATGATGGCTTAATTAAGCCCATTAGGCCCACTTAGGCCCAATTAGTGGTCTTTGAATTCCCATTGATCATCAATTTGAGTTCTTTGAATAAATCTACATAGGCCATTAACTTATCTAAGTTAACCACTCTTATTAAATCTTTCCTAAATTTCAAGTGTTAGCCATTGAATTACACCCCTTTCTTTAGGCTTATGTGTTGACCCATATGAGTTCATACATGATAAATTTCCCCATGCACACCCTTGCATGAGAAATAGTCATGCACATAATAAGACTTAAGGGTTTTTCTTTCTTGTTTTTTTTTTCAAAAAACTTATGTGTGTCACCCCTTAGAGCAGCGAACCTTTTTGGGAAAACACCCCTGGGTTCGGCTAAACATGATCTTCAACCTCTAGGGTTCGGCTAAGGGTTATAGTTTGCTGAAATGAAGATTCGGCTGAGACTCCTTGGTTAACAGTATGCATGCAGGTTCTTTTATTTAAAGGTTCGGCCTTCATGCCATTCTAACCCACTAAGAGGTTCGCGGACAAGGTACCCAAGTCATAGGTTCGGCCAACCATGGAAATAGGGTTCGGCACTAGTCTGTGTTCATTAGTCGCAGGGTTCGGCCAAAAAGAATCCAAGGTTCGGCTACTATGCATGGAATAGGTTTCGGCTGCCATGGAGGGTTCGTAGCTTTGTATGCAGGTTCGTGAGAAATAATGAGTTCGGCCAGGGAACTACTTGGGTTCGGCTCCCTTAACAAGTTTGGCTAGTTAAGGTTCGGTGCCAGGGTTTTAGCTGACTCACGCAGGTTCGTTGCAGGCAAGCTACAGGTTCAGTGCAGGTGATGGCACAGGTTCGTTGCAGGTTCGTGTAGAGGCTCGGCTGACCAGGGTGAGGTTCGCTTGAGCTAAATGGTTCGGCTGCTGTGACACCGAAGGTTCGGCCAACTGGTGGCCACGAACCTGTAGCCATTTACGCATCATCATCTCCATTCTAAGGGCTCAACCTCTTACAAATTAGCTTCCAACGTGTTCCTATTGTTCCTATGTATATATCCATGTGTTTTTGAGGTGTGTGTATCGATTAAATTGCCATAACAAATGAAGATCATCCTATTCACTAAAACCGAAATGAACATCAAGATTTACCTCAGAATCTGTGGATGATAGCTCGAATAACCTGTACTTCCTTGGTCTACGTAGCGTGGTGATCGTTTTGACACCAAATAGACTTGAATCCGCAAGGAAATCGTCACAAAATCGTAGAGAGAAGGTGGAGAAACTTGTTTTAGAGAGAGAGAGAGAGTGTGTATAAACGAAAATGATAGAGAAAGGTGAGTTTGGTGGTGGTTGTTGGTGCCATAATGACTCATTAAAGGCTTAGGAAAAGTACCCGGTCGTTCGGTTTCGCGTAAAATACCATTTCTCGTGATTTTCATCACGAAACGATACGATTTATTAAAATAGGATTTACAAATTATCCCAAGTTGTGATTCCTAGTAAATTAACTAATACCTTGTATTTATTTTAAAATTTTAAAATCTTAATTTATTGTTTAAATCGAAACGTACGGTTGTCGCGCGTATTCGTTCGAATCGTCACTCATACGAACACGACGATAACTATACTTTTCAATCTTATTTTCTAATTATCGAATATCATTCAAAACGTTAAACTTTCAGATATATTCGTACAGATCGTCACCTATACGAATAACCCGTAAATTTAGCATTCACATAATAATATTCGCGTTGTTTTATTCTGTAAGGCCTCACATACGTTTTTACATAATAATTTCCTAACAAATAATCACATGATGGTTCTGTTTTTTGCTAGATAATTATCTAACTCAAGAGCCATTGTTCTGAACTTGTTTCTGTTAAGTGTTTATGAACTTGTTGTTTAATAACACAAAATGATAATGAAAACTGATATGAATATGAAATGTACTGAAATGTATATGGTTCGTACCTGTTTACTGTTCATGTTACTGTTTAAGATCACTGTTTCGGTGACGGCTCCGGCACTGATGTTACATTGTATTATGGTGTTACCCATCGCAACTCATACTATGTCATAATGTTACATATTTTAACCCTAAATACAATAATTGTTTACCCAATTTTATCATCCATTTATCTTGTTATGGGTCAAGATTACCAGGTATAGTTTTTTTCTTTGAACGACTAATTTTTGGATTGTTGACGGGTCACTAGAGCATCATCGTGTCACCAGCGGTATCACCCGATCATATCCACAATCAAGTCACTAGTTCTAATGTTCTATAGTAAACTCAATACCTTGAGAAACCCCTCTATAGGATTCGAACACAGGACTATTTGGTTCCTAAGTTTTATCACATTAACAAGATATCGTCAGGCTATAATGTCTTTGAGTTAAAAGATTGGTAACTTTAGTTTTGTAGCCCCTAGCGAATTGTAAACTTGTGTATCGTTTTCAAGCCACCACATCACATGTAATTTACACTTTAGATGTCGACTATAAAATATACTACCGATATAGAATATACTATTAGTTTTTGAAAAACTACTCGTTAGGATTATTGTATACTTTTCATTTATATAAATATTGCAAATTAAATAAGATACACATGAACAACGTTAACCTAAATATATAATATCGTTAATTTTTTATTTTTAGTTTTATGAATATACCTTACAACATACAAAGTAAATGTTTTTATTGCATACATATCCTAAAAGAATATTAGTTTTTCATGTACAAATTAAATTAAGTATTAACAAACAAGGTTTAAGTGAAAAAAAAAATTAAAGCGCTTTGATCTCCATACTCATCACCTAATCACTCTCGTCATGTTGAGTTTATTGAAACCAAATTCACATATTTATCTCTTTTGATTGATGTCTTTCTTCAACAACAAATAAGTGTTTCCTCCCCTCCTTTCCTCTCATTCCAATTCCAGCAACCCATACATCCTAATTTAGGGGTGTCATTCGGGTTGGTTCCCCAGGTTTTGGGTTGCTTGGGTCGGGTTATTTGGGTTTTTGTTATATGAAATTGGAACCGAGAACTGAACCATCTAACTGCGGTTTAATTGGTTCTTGGGTTTAATCGAGTTGGGTTAAACGGTTCTTGGGTAATACTTGAAAAACTGATATTATATTTTTAGACAAATAAAATTTAAACATCTTTAACCAAAACACACATTTCCTTAAAAATTTCAAATGTTTAACCATAACATAAAAAAAACGTCTTTAACCAAAACTAACATTTCTTCAACAATTTCAAAACATATAGAGGGTTTTAAAATCAAAGAATGTTACCGCCCCTTAAAACCATAGGTCGGCCTTTTCGGGTTTACCCGAACAAACCTTGTGGGTACCCAAGGACCGAACCATTCTAAGTTTTCGGGTTCGGGTAATAGGCTTTTCAAGTTGGGTATTTTCAAGTACTCAGATTCGGGTGGGTGTTTTTCGGGTTGGTTCTTCGGGTTCGGGTGAAAAAACAAACCCCTACATCCCATCCCTATATCATCAATAACCTCAAGTCCTCACATTCTCACATAACATGCCCCTACTATACCACCTACCCTTAGACCCATGTTTAGTACCCACCCCATTAAAATTTTCCGACATGTCATCACCCTACTGAAAATCTTAAAATATCTTAATGGTCACCCAACTGAAAAACCTTTTTCACTGTGTTAAATCATCACTAATATATAATTTTATTTATTATTATTTTTATTTAGGTTAAAATTAAATAAAAAACATTGCATTAATTAAAAATAATTCAATAATTTACAAAAAAAGTAACATTAAAATTAAATAAAAACATGATACGATATAAAAAAGAAAACTAGTCATAATGAATGCCACGAACAACAATATCGATGCGAACCCTATCGATATGTTCGACCAAATCCGCTTTTAACGTCTCGTGAATGCTTTTGTTTCGTAGCATCCTAATTTTTTGTTATCTTCGCAGGTCATCAATATCCAAAGAAGTGGGAGGAACATCCTCGTCCGGAACAAATATACTAATCGACCGACCTTCATATTCAAGTATCATATTGTCAAAGAAGTGGGAGGAACATCCTCGTCCGAACAAATATACTAATCGACCTACCTTCATATTCAAGTATCATATTGTGTAATATGATACACACATATATTTCTGAATTTAATTTTTAGGATGCCACGCTTGAGCCAGATTTTTTATAATTTGAAATCTTTGTTTAAGGACACCGAAAGCCCGTTCGATATCCTTCATTGCCCCCTCTTGAACAATTTTAAAACCCCCTACGTTTAATGCTCGTTGGACAAGTTATTGTTTGCATAAACAATGGTCATTCTGGGTAAATCTCATCAGCAAGATAGTAGCCATGCATACAAAAAAAGATGATTTTGGAAAAACTCTGTTTTCCATATCATTAAGTAATGACGACGAGTTTAGAACATTTAAGTCGGTATTTGCACCAGACATGCCAAAATATGCGTGCCAAATCCATAAATCTTGTGGCGCAATGGCTTCAAGAATAATTGAAGGGCATGGGTTACCCCCTCATGGATTGCCCTCTTCATGCAACACAACAATTTTCCCAATCCTAGTGCATATTATGCTACCAAGCATACTGAGAAACTCAAGATAATATTCATGGTATTCATACAAATTCATAACATCGTTACAATTAGGCTTGCGTAAATGTTTTTGACTGTGTATTAGACGAATATCCTTACAGAAATTATAAAGACATTTTATAAAAGTACTTTCGGACGTATGCAAATATTCATCCATTGAATTTGTCGTATTTCCGTATTCTGATTGTCGAATAGCCGATGCACATTTTTGTAATGGTGTAAATCCCCGCCTGCCTCGAGCATCCTATTTCAATTGAAAATACATATACGTTCTTTCAAAGTATACATTCAAATAACGGTCGATGCATCCGAAAACACCTTTCTAAACGCTTGATCTTTATATAATGGATCATTCCCAAATAATGACTCATCAAAAGCTCATGACCTGCCTCTCTATCTCGATTAATTTGGATTCTTCTCGCAATAGGACGAGGAATTTAAGAAGAAGTCTTTTATGCTAACGTCATCAACGACTGGATAAAAAGATTCGTACCCTCGCTATTAGAAGATGATGAAGACGACAAGGCTGAATGTGACGAAGATGATGAGGATGAGGAAGACATTTTTTTAAAAATAGTGTGTTTTTTTAGGTATTGTGGGTATTTAAAGGGTATATATATGGTAAAATTTATTAATTATTATTTTTTAAATAACCATTGACAATGGTTAGTTTTTATTTAGGTGGGTCCCATGTTTTAAAAATCAACCATTGGGAGTAGAGGGGGCTTCACGGGACGCAGGGGCCGCTTTGGTCCGGATTTGGGCACCGTCAGGGTAGGGGGCGGTGTGCTCGCTCAAGCCCACCCAACTTTGCTTCCCCGCCTACTAGCAGAGTGTGTATTACGGTCGGTCTTATAACACAATTCACCCTAATGTTCTCACTCATCCACGTCCCCTATCTTTTGCACCAACTAGCTCCGCTCTTTTGCTAACTTATTCCCCAACAAAAAACCACCACCATTCCGTCCTGTAACCCCAAATTCCCAACTATCAATCCAAATGCTCTTGGTCACAACCTTCCAATACCTCTAACTCTTCAAACACCACACCGGTTTTAAAAAACCAGTCACACACACACCTTCATAAAATTCACCACCTCCTCTTGCTACGAAACAAAATTTCAAATGATATAACTCCTATTTTTGTCAACTCCTTTAGCTATCAACCTACACTCAAACCTCATATTCACCATCGGGCCCTCAAAGATTCTAATTGACGCCAACCTTGAAATGTCCTTACGTAAAATGGCACTTAGGAACTTGTTCCCAAAGCCTCTTAACAACACATCAGGTGCAAATGGGTTTTCTGAATCAAATGAGATATGGATGATACACATTTAGTTACCTAATATGGGAAAGACTACTATCATACTTTTAGCCTGGTAAGTAGCCTATCAGATAATTGGATGTTAACAGCGCCTACCTTCATGAAAAACTTAGGTGGTGCTTGTTTTTATGAAAACTTTTTCTGGCCTCGTTTGTGTGCGTCGCACAGACCACGGGCAGAGGTTGGGGTCTGCAGCATGTTTGTTTTTAGAAGACATTTCATTAAAAAAAAAGCTATCGTCCTCTTTTTGATGTAAACTTGGACCAACCACTTCTCCTCTCTTCCCATCCTCTTCTTTTAGGTTAAAAATGTATTCCTTATTTCTTCACATCGTCCAATCAACGACTTCACAACAGGCGACCCATCCTCTCCAGCTCCTTTCCAACGTTACCCCTCTACATGTCGGCTCTCCACCACAATTGGTCCTTCACCCGTCGCCCCTCCACCGCATCGTGCATCCACCTCGCCTCTCCACCGAGTAGAAAACAATTCTTGTAACATCACTGTACTTTAGGTTGTCCGTACATCCGTACGATTGTACTATTACGACCTGAGATTTTGTAATTATTAATATTGACATATTATTTGATGATTTTCACTGTTGCTGGTATGTTTATAACATATTATACGCGTAAACCATGGGAAGTTTAGTTGTAACGCAACTAAACAGAACCAGAGAGTTATCGCAGTTACATTATACTAATTATGGATTATTGGTTTGGGAATGATAATATTAAAGTTAATAAATAATGGGAATTAATTATGCGAAGTGAGGTTACGAACATTACTTAAACGCGAATGTTGATTCAGAAATATTAACTTAATAATGTATTCGCATGAGTGACGATTCACACGAATATAATTATTAAGAATAATATTTTGAAAAGATATTCCATAAATCATAAATCGAATCGAAATACGATACGAGCGTTGGATTCGCAAAGGTGACGATCTTTACGAATACGTACGCGAGTAACGCGTTTCGACGAGATAATTGAATAATATCAAACGATATTAAATTAATAAAGAAAACTAAAAACATTTATTAGGAATCACAACTTAAATTAAATTCGAAGGATCGGATAATTTAAATAATTAAATTAACGAAAACGAAACGGAATTTATTTTACGAAATAGTTTATTTGACATCTTTTTCTTTTAAAACCATTTTTTTATAAAAATGAAACTTAATTATTTAAACAAGTTATGCTTTAAATATGTTTATGTTGAAAACCGAACATTTTAGGAATTTTATCGCGATAAAGACGAGATCGGACGTGTGGTGACTACACGAGTTATAAGGGAAAAGACCATCATCTATCCTCCTCATTTCCAACTTCATCTCTCTCTCTACAATCAATTTTCGTCACCAACCAAATCACCATCTTCTCTCTAGTGTAACTTCTTCGTTCTTTGACGGAATCACGTGATTTTTGGCCCTAGACGACCACAAGACCAAGGAGAACGTGAAAGTACAAGAAGATCTGGAGTTGGTCCGCGATTTCGAGGTAAATCTGGAATGTTATTTCGGTTTTGTAGTGGATCTCGAACCCTTGTATTATTGATGCTATAATCGATCTAATAACGTGCTAAACATGAAGATTAGTTAGAATAAACCTAAAGGAAACATAGTAGGAACCTGCAACTAGCTAGGCGCATGGATGATGATGGGATACAGGTTCGTTCGAGGGCACCTAGATCGGCCGAACCTAACCAGCCGCCACACCCAGCAGCGAACCCTGTAGGTGGCCGAACCTTTTCCCTCTGGCCGAACCCCTCACATTTCCAGCCGAACCTTATTGGCCACACCATGGTTCATGAACCCTGGACCTGGACTGCGGCGAACCTTAACCATGCAAGTGATTGTGGCCGAACCTATTCAGCCACCATATCAGAAACTCACGAACCTTAGGGTCAACGAACCTATCTAATTGGCGAACCCTAATGGCCACGAACCTTAAGGTTCGTTGGTCCTAGGGATGTTGAAGCATAGCACGAACCTTTGGTTCGCCTGGCTGAGCCGAACCCTCATGTTCTCTTTGGCCGAACCTGTGATGTTCTAAATGGCCGAACCTAGGATAATCAGGTGATAGGTTCACTGCCCATGGGAAGACAAAATCCTTAACACACATAATTAAGAGGTTAAGGAGGGAGGGGAGGCAAGCTTATGTATGTATATATATATACATACATATATATACATATAAAAAGCATGCTTGCATGGGCAAATATGTCACCACCTTTCTTTAAATAATGTCGACCTTAAATTAAGAAATGTTTTATAATGTGAATGTTGGTGAAAATAACCTAATTATAATCTTTTAAAAACATGATGTTGATAGTGATAACTTAATGTAGGTGGTTAAGGAAATTAAGCATACATGCATTAAAATAAGAGTATACATAGAGTGTAAGGGTGATACCTTTATAAGTTGTAAACTTTTGAATTATTAATTAAAGGCCTTCATAATTTGAACTAAATAAACTAATGGATTTAAAGCATCATTGTAGGTTGAATATTGATAAACCATAGGTGTCACTACCTAATTTAGCAACAAATAAAACTTAGTCATTAAAGCACCTATGGGTTTAAATTGAATCAGGATGAATATCCAATACCAATAAAGCGCTTGTAATTATAAACACGACCACCTGTTAAATTTACAGATCTTTGATTGATTTGAGATTCGTACGCGAGCGCGCATATTATAAGAACACTGTTCTAAGGACTTCAGGTGAGTTCTCATACCCTCCCTTTCTTTTAAACTGTTTTGTTTTAAATTCGGTGGTGAAACATGTATACCCATTTTTAATATTATTTTGATATTACATGGATGACACTTGCTTAATTGTATGAAATCCATAGTTATGGATTATCATATTCCATGAGTTGTTACTATTGACTTCGGTCATTCATAATGACTGCATGTATTGTCACGAGGAGTTTGCCTCATCCGTGTATCGTTGTCTTTGACTCCGGTCAACTACAATGATGCATGGATTGTCACGAGGAGTTTGCCTCATCCGTGTGTCGTAGTTTTTGACTTCGGTCAACTACAATGATGCATGTATTGTCACGTGGAGGTTGCCACATCCGTGTATCGTAGTCTTTGACTTCGGTCAACTACAAGGATACATGTATAGTCACTTATAATATTTGAGATGATTGATGATTGAGATTGATTGAATGGTTATATGATTGACTATCTATGATTATTTATGATTAATTGAGACGTGTGATTATGTGATTGGTTACGTGCTAATTCTTTTGTGTAATTGATGTACTTAATTCATGACGAACATGATTTTTGTGTAAACATTTATTTGGTTTGATTGATATATGATGATTTGATTTAGATGCCCACGAGCTTTTGAAACAATCTACACATCCCTCGTGACATCCCTCGTGGCATCCCGACGTTTCCGCCATCGGTCGGGGTATTACAATTCTAATTTCCAATCATGACTGCACACATACGAGAGGCGCTCAAGACCTACAACCATCTTATAATCGCAACTGTAAGGTATGCAACAACGGCTAAATTTCATATCTAAAACATCTAGGGTTTTTTGCAATTCATGATTTCGATTGAAATTTTGATTCTTGGTTTATAAATTTAAGTTTAAAAAATTAGTTTATTTAAATTACAAATTATTTTAGCTGGTGACAAACATAAAAAAACAAACAACCTTCTTTTAAAAGATTGCAAATGTTTTGTCCAACTCTTCTGCTACATAGGCCTGCGGATGTGGTCCACATACTGTAGACATTTAACCTCTGAAAAAACAAACGTCACCTTAATAAGGAAATATTATGTGTGCAAACTTCACAAGTATCATATGGTCTCAAGTTGATGTTTTTCTCTGTTTTTTTCTTCATCAGCAAAGTAATCACACGCTTCTTCATGGTTTATGTCGATGACATTGTTCTTACCGGTAACAACCCTGCCTTTCTTCTCACTTCATTCAAACACTTGCAAATCAGTTCTCAATCAAAAATTTCGGTCTTATCCATTACTTTCTAGGAACTGAAATAAATTCCACTTCTACCAGCTTATTTCTTTCTTGACATAGTCACATCATGAAACATTAACCCAATTCCATATTGATGGTGCAAAGGAGGTGGCAACCCCTTAAGCTCTTCGGTAGTTGTTAACCACATGGATGAATCACTAAGTGTTGATCTGACACCTCATTGTAAATCCATGGGTTCTTTGCAATACTTGGCATTCACTAGACTCATGTGTCGTCCTTGCTATCAATTGAATCTCTTAGTTAATGCATTCACTTGCTCAATGATGTCCGTACAAGACCCTACCAGCAAAAGTTGCCAACAAATCCTCACGAGTTATACACGTTAACTCATCTCCAACTCGATGATGTTCTTACAAAACCTTTCAAATAAGCACTATACTTTGTGTTCGTTCTAAGATTTAAGTATCTAATCAATCCTTCATCTTGTGGGGACATATAAAGACCAAGATCCGAAACAACTTTTAAAGTTTAATTTAAATGTATTATTCCAGTCAAAGGTTGTCGTAACCTCTCATAGTCTTCTTAGTCAAAGGTAATTGTAAACTTGCATTATTATCCCTTAATTCAAAATAAATAAATATAAACACAAAGATAGCAAATCTATATGAAGTTATTTTAGGTAGATAATGAATTGAAAACACTGTCATGCATATACATACACCATTTTTGTAAACATTATACCAAGAACTATTTATGAGAATATACACAAGTACAAAACTAAATTGTTGTAGTATCTATAAGATAAGTTAATGCACAAAAAACCAAGATTATTAAACTTCCATAACAAGTACAAAGTAAAGAAATGTAACATACACAAACAGAATTGGAGTGCCCAGGACGTGCCGTAAGAAAAAAGGCCCCCTATCGAATTCAAATATTAAAGTTGAGGTGTTAGAAAAAACCAAAAAATAATACCGAAACGTATTCGTAACTGAAAAAATCAAACTGAATTCTGAATCCGGTTTTCGTTTTGGTTCTAGCTATATCCAAATTCCGAATTCGATTTTCGGTTCGGTACCTAACCATATCCAAATTTATGTTTTTAATTCCAATTTTTTTTTATAAATTTGGTTAGTTTGGTTAACCGATTAAACATAATTCAAATTTACATTTATAATCTTATTAATAATATATAAGATTGAATTCGGTTTACTCGGTTGAATTCGGTTTATTTAGATCGGTTTATTCGGTTTTTAATCGGTTTATTTGGTTTTAATCGGTTTATTCGACTTTTAAGCGGTTTATTTGGCTATCAATCTGTTTATTTGGTTTTAATCGAAATTAGAACCGAACCACTTCTCGAATTTAGTTCGGTTTTTTGATAGGGAACAAAAATTTGAAAACCGATTAAACCAGGACGAATAAACCATTAACCGAACCAATGAACATATTTAGTTTAAAGGACATGAAGTAACTTCCTATACTTTTTAAAAAATGAGTTTTTGCACCAATTAAATAATGTGTTTATAAATGTTTCTTTTTAGTTCTTTTACCTTATTAGTTCTCATTTGAATGAATCTATATATATATACATATATTTAAAAAATTTTGTGCCCCCCAAAAAAAAGGGCCCGGGACGTGGGTCGGGTTTGCCCCTCCCCCGGGCCGCCCATAACACCAACATTACAAAACACGAAAAAGTAGAAGTTTACTAAAACTCAAGGTGGTACAAACATACAAAGAAACATGCAGAAGAAATAGTAAAATAGTTAGTTGTGATGTGAAAAGTTAGTAATGTGTATCTATATACTTTGATCGAATAATAGCACAGGAAAATAAGTTTGCTAAAATATTCTCTTGGAGCGATATTAATAGTTGAAAATCAAATTACCCTAAACAAGTTCTAACCACTTAGGCAAACCCAACAAGGTCCAATAAGTTCTTTACCTCCTAAAATGACTGGTTATTCGGTCATGCTAGTTCTGCTGGACTGTAGTATATAGCTCCTAAGGCTGCATTCCTCTATCTGTATATATGTAAAAGAAGGCATATTTCAAGCTTACTCTTAAGTTATAGATTCGGCCATTTTAGCCAGTTTTTTTTACATTGGACCATTTGAATTTTGTTCTATCTTTAATTAGTCAAATGGGTAAAGGAAGAAAATTAGCTGCAGAAACACGTCAAATGGGTCAAGACGTTGAAAGTAGCCCAAAGTGCAATTCAAATAAATATAACCTTCTAATTCGTTAAGTTTTTTTATTGTTGTGACAATGTGTTTTCTATTTGTTACATTAATTATTTATGCACCTTTGGAGAAAAAAATTGACGGGTCAAACAAACTAGATCCACGTCAACCCACGATAAGAGTTACTTGTTTTGACGTGTTAGTGTAACGCCCGTTTTACCACCTCTATATCTTTTATAATCATGGGCTAAAAAGGTGTTTGCAGGGTTGTAATTGAGCCGTTCATAAGTAAGTGGAATGTAATTGTCTCCTCTGATATAACTGATGGTCATTTTAAATTTATTTGAAATAATCTTATATTCCAAGTCATAGAATTGAATGATCTTACATGTAAAGGAGCTGCAGAAGACAAAAAGATTTCACATTCATCAAGAAGAGCTCTTTCATGTAATACTAGATCGGCAAGTTCAGAAGCCAAAAGATGTGTTTTGTCCAACTGCAATAAACCAATGACACCACGAGACAAAACGGACCATCATAAGCAGATATAACTTTAACATATTAGAGGTGACAGCAACCGATTTGGGTTGTGTTTGATCTCAAATGGGTCAAATCATAAAAAGTTGGATAAAGAGAAACAGGTCAAATGGATCCAAGTTTATAATTTATTTGATGCATACAATGCAACTTCCAAAATCTTTTTTTCTTTTTTATCTAACTATTTTTATCTAAGCTATAGATTATGATTGTAATAATGCTTCTCTTGTAATTATATGATTAAAACATATATATTACTCAAATACAAAAAGAAAAAAAGGTATTACTTGGTCAATCCCAACCCACCCGGCTCATTTCAACCTGTACTACAATGGCCCATTTCCGCCCAACCCGTTGGAAATGGATCCAAGGTCAATACTCATGGTACAGATTAATCTTGGTCAATGAATCATAAAATAGACATGTATTTATGTAACTCATTTTAAAATATCACCTTTGATATTGATGACACGATACAGGATATCGTTGCCTGTAATACTTGGATGGTTGAAAAAGCAATCATCTTCAAACCTTTAATATCTGCCTGTTAGTTACAAGTTGAATGTTACTAGATATGTAAAACGACCTAAGTAACCTTTTCAGAAATGACATACCTTTACCCCTCCAATTATAGGAAGTGAAAGACTTCTTGCTTGTAGATCATTAGTGGTTGCAAATAAAGCAGATTCATGCTCCTTTTGAATAGAAGCCCACTCATCAATATAGGTCATCTGAGTGATATGATGCCACAATGAAATACATTAAACAAGATTTATAAAAAGGAAATAAAATTAATTTGATGAGTAAAAAAGAAGCACAATCCGTAGTTTCTAATTTGTATCAGGTGTACGTGATCCTATATAGTGATGTCAATTTCTACCTATTTGTTTACTTATGAATGGGTCAATGCAGGCTGCCTTTTGAATAAAACGGATTAAATCACAAAATTTAGCTAAAGAGAAAGTGAGTTTAATATGTTTAAAGACATCCAAGGTCTATATTTAATTCATACAACTACCTGAATCAGTTTTTTACAAAGGCTGAGATTATTTTTATAACAATGTTTTTATTTGTAATCATAATCAACCCACTAATTGCTAGAATTGTTTATATAAAATGGAGAAAATGTGTTTGTGGATCAACCCAACTCAGCCATATAATCTATTACCCAAGCCATTTGCCTGCAATCCTGCCACCTTTAATCCTAAAAATAGCAGAAACCAAACAAAAAAAACAATAAATACTGAAATACTAAAACTAGTTCCATCACCAGATCATGAAAGGAATAATAAATATAACACTTCCTATAATTATTGTCATCAATTTGGCACATCAACATAGTATCAGGAAAAGCTACATGCAAATTACACTCTTAAAGATTAGTGCAGCTAAGCCCTAGTCTTCTTAAGCTCAAATATTTTTCTAATTAGGACATGGTAGAAAGACAATAACCAGTACAATATAGGGTATTGTGAACAAGAAGATTCAAGCTTCTTGTCTTCTTCTCTAATGTTTATATGCATGATAATAAACTAAGTAATTTTAGCTGAAATTACAGTTCATCTACTGCAATAAAAAAGTAATTAGTATGATTAATGTGTAACTTGACTATATCCAAGAACAATATTCTGTTGAAGTTAAAACAATGATGAAAAATGAATAACTTGTCGATATAAAACAGCATAGAGCTTTAGCTGAAATATCAGCAAGGTGATATCAATTTTCTTTGAAGCTATAGAATCCCTGAGTTCTAAAGTAGTTCTCCACATGTCGTATAATGATTTCTGCAACAAGAATATAATATCAATAGATGTGTGCCATCAATTATATGAAAGACTAGCAAGAAAAGTAAGAAAATATTTTGGAGTAATTAGAATCCAAACCTCAGCAGTTGCCCTTTGAAAATCCAAAGCAGCTTCTGCACTTGCATTAGCAAATTGCCACTGCATTTGTATATTGTAAAGTAACTCCAGATGTTGAGCAATTTCTTTGGGATTTTCTGAATTCTTTTCCTTTCTATTGTCCACGATTTTAGTGAAAATAGAAAGTATATTTGCATTGAAGAAGTGTCTTCGGCCAGATGGCTTAGATGGCTTTACTGAGGTAGGACTGACATCTCTAGCATGAGGAAGAACCTCTTTAGTTGGCACAGGACTGACCCCTCTAGTAGGATTCGGGCTAGTTCCTCTAGTGGGTGTCAGGCTGACCCCTCTACTTGGGGTAGGACTGATTCCTCCGGTGGTGGCAGTGGTATCGCTAGCACTTTTGGAAGCAGAAGTCACACTAGCCCCTCTAAAGACAGCACTATCACTAGCAGGACTTAAGACCCTTGTATGTGATGGGCTAACGCCTCTTGAGGCTAAAACATATGACTTGTTAGGTGAAGATGGTTTTGATTCAAAAACCTCATCAATCTTCAACCTGCCATCGTCAACAAGGGTTGATGATGGTAGCTTTGTAGCATCACTTGAAGATTTTGTTAGAGGCTTACTAGCTTTTTTTGGATAGGGGTTTCTCTTGAGGTTGGGTTTCCTACTAGCTTCATAAAGATGATTAATGCTTTTATTTAAAGCATTAGAACCTATTGTTCTAGGCCACCGGTGTTGATGAACTTGTCTTACATGTGAGGTAGCTGACGGTTTTGGATTTCCCAAATGATCAACCAAATTAGAACCAGATGCGCTGCTGCTAGGCCATCTATGCTGATTAACTGGCATAACATGTGAGACATCTGTAGGTTTTGTATTCTCTAATTGATCAATCACAGATGAACCTGTTGTGCAATAATGTGAGCCATCATGAGGTTTCAAATTCTCAAACTGATCAATATCGTTTGGATTCTGTTGATCTGCCACCTTCAAAGATGATTGCAAGGTGTGATGATCAGCACTTTCATGAGAATGGTTCTCTTGTTTGGCATCAGGTATGTCAGATGCATCAGATGATACAGAAGCACTTGAAGACCTGCTTCTTGAATACCATAAAGACTCTGTTAATCTATTGTTAATCGCTTTTTTAGCCACAAATCCCACACCATGGACTGCATGAATTGCTGTGGATAATCCCCAAGATGATTTTGACCTACCATGGCGATTCGTTCCATGACTTCCATCATTATTTTCAGCAACATTTGATGGTGGTCTAGGGTTCTCTGATTCATGTGCATCCATCCACAATATTAAAAGATAACTAAATTCATATCATCGTTCTATGATCAACGCAGTTACATCCAAAGTAGAGTTTATTCTGTTAATCCCCTAGAAACGGAAAATCTTCAATCTATCTGATTGAAAATGGAGAAAACATATCTCAATTTCATCATTTACAACCCTAAATTAACCAAGATAACCCTAATAATAAAAAGCTTGAAATGTACAGAATCCTTGTGTTATAAATGAAGATGAGGGAATAAAACAATCAATCTGACCGTGATCGGTAATCACGTAAGCCGTATCCGCTGAGACTATCATCAAAATGAGCGTAATCTCAATCCAGAAATCGTTCAAAATGGCGAATTGTGAGAACTGAGAAGAATGATCAGGTTTCGGGCGACAGGAGGAAAGCCAGACAAGTAAGTTTTGGCGCCATTGATCCCGACTCTGTTCCAACTTCTTTTCTGTTTTTTAGACCACCAATTAATTAATTTTTTTATATTTTGAACCCTAATTCTATAGAATGTGTTTAAGCATGTGTCGTTTCTTATTAAGGATATATGGAGCAGAGGTCTTCAAAAAAATCAGTATCTTAAACCGAACACGAATATCCAAAAATCCTAACTTGAAATATCAGAAAATTCAGATATCCGAAGGTTCGGATATCTGGAAATTCGGATTCGGATACCATTTTTGAAAAATTTCAAATAGTTCAAATATCCGAGCTATCTGAAATAGTTATTTTTTTCTGATAGTTTTTCAGAGATTCGGATATTTTTTTGAATATTTAGATAATTTTTCGGATATTTCGGATACTTTTGCAGATTTTCAATAAATTTTCGGATCGAAATATCCGAAATATATTTTTTAAATTTATTTTTTTCCTGATTTCAGATATCCGTTTTGATATCCGAATTTGAACACCTCTAAATCACGGAGTATAAATCAATGAACAACCTCCTAGAGTTGATATAATTATCTCTTGAAAGAGAATACCTCTTTTTAAGGAGTTTTTTTTTTGAGAATTGGTAAATTTCTATCGGATTGAGATATATGTTGCTTCAAAGGTCCTCGGACCCCTATAGTGCTTCGTATTCCTGCTAAGACAAAACAGAGAGAACACCGTTAGCCTCACCACAGAAGGTGTCTCCTGTGGTCAAGACTCACGTGTGAGAATAAGTACAAGTGTTGGAGATGATTGTAAGAACGATGGATGAATTACAGGAAGTGAGTGTATTTGTTAACTTACATTTCTTCTTTGTTGAGCTTGATATTTATAGTCATCCTTGCTGAAGAGGGACATAACATAATCTTCCTCTTGTGGAAGCTTATCTTTTATGAATTGTGGAGTTTGACCTTGGCCTTTGCAATGTTCCCACTTTTATGCAAGTATTTGACTACTGTTCACTATATGGCTTTTCATACTTTATGTAGGTTGTCTCTAACTCAGTCTATTGATCATGCCTTTTCATCATAAAGGGAGGAATCTTGCTTTCTGCATGGATTTCCTTTTGTTTCCTTCCTCTTTCGGTTAGCCGCCATTCACATGTTATTTCAGCAGAAAGTCTTATCTAGGATACCAGGACTTAGAGCTTCGATAAGTGGGCCCTGCTATTTGTTATCTTTGCCACGCTGTATCCCGGATGAGTTATATTTCGTGAAAGATACTAAGTGCTTCTTGTACGGGTTTAGACTACTCCGTCATCAGCCCCCCAGTCAGGGCTTTATATTGGTTTTATCATTATAGAGCCGTGATTTCCTTATTTTCCTAGTGTCTTGATATTTTCTGGTTCGGCGTACGTTCCCGCCGGAAAATATTTCTCACCGCTAAAGGTTTCTGCCCAAGCAGTTTTCTGTCACGTCAATCATATCTCTGGAGGTTCCCGTGTATCTAGGGGAAGTTAATCATTTCCCGTTATTAAATAGAAACCTCCGTCTTCATTACCGATATCGTTGCCTTCTCCTTCTTCGTTTGCGCAGGTTAGTATTCCAAGTCTTGTTCTTCCTTTTGCATCTCGATTGTGCGCTTCTTGCTTTTAAAACTTTCGTGCTATTAGTGGCGCGTCTCTTTGATATGGCCGAGTGTTTGTCGGAGATGACGGACTTCGTGTTTCAGGAGCTTTGTGATCTGTACGATATTGGTCAGGAGTTGTGTCTCGTTCTGCCCTCGAAAAAACAGAGTGTGTTGGATTGCTCTCCCGAAAGTGTGGCGCTGTACACCCGCTTTTTTGAATTTGCTAATTTGCGTCTCCCCTTTTCGGTATTTTTT